>JAVDBV010060447.1:0-13813 GCA_032619315.1 Piper longum
CGGCCGATTCCGCACGGAATCGGCCGATTCGTGCATCTATGCTTGGTTGACATAACTTGAAAAACACACATGTACATAATGGCTGATAAAATTTTGTCAATGTGAGCTTTTGAACTGAATTTCTTTATAAGTTATTATTGAATTTTCAAGTCAATATATAATAAAAGATAAAATTTCGTACATATGAGCTTTTCGAATTGTATAAACCATGTTTTTCCATAAGTTTTTATTGGATTTTAAAGTTAATAGATAATGGATTCATATGGGTTTTTTGAGTCATGCCAACCGAGTTTCTTTGTAAGTTTTTATCAGGTTTTCAAGTTAATACATAAAATATATAATAGAAGATAAAATTTTGTCCATGTGGGCTTTTTCGAGTTGTGTGAACCAGGTTTCTTTATAACTTGTAATTGAGTTTTTAAGTTAACATATAATAGAAGATAAAATTTCATCCATGTGAGTTTTTTGAGTTATGCTTCCATAAGTTTTTATTGAGTTTTCTATATAAAAGATAATAAAAGATAAATTTTTGTGCATGTAGGTTTTTCGAATTATACCAAATTTCTCTATAATTTTTAATTGGTTTTTAAATTAATATATAATAGAAGATGATCATTTTTACATGTAGGTTTTTTTAGCAACCCCGTCCGAGTTTCTTTATAAATTCTAATTAAGTTTTAAAGTTAATATATAATAGAAGATTTTAGAACACGTGGGTGTTTTGGATTATACCATCTAGAGTTTTTTTATAGTTTTCATTGTTTTTTCAAATTAGTATATAATGGAATATATAATTTTGTGCATGTAGGTTTTTTTGTTTACATCATCTGAGTTTTTATATAAGTTCTTATTAGATTTTTAAGTTAATACATAATATTGTGCTTGTGAATTTTTCGGATTATACCATTCGAGTTTCTATATAAGTTCTTATTGGATTTTCAATTTACTACATAATAGAACATATAATATTTTAGATATAGGTTTTTCTAGTTATACGATACTAATTTCTCTATAAGTTCTCATTGAAATTTTAAGTTAATATATAATATATAATAAAAAATAAAATTTCATATACGTGAGTTTTAAAGTTATGCCAATTGAGTTTCATAATGGATATTTAGTCGTTTTTTGACAATACATGTATTTTTTTATATTTTGTCAATGGATTATATCATGAAATTAACTAGTTTTTTTTATACGAAACAGAATTAAGTTTATTATTTATTGAGGTGGTTAGTACATAGATGGATAGTAAAAGCCCAGATAGGTTACAAGTAAGGGTGTAAACGATCTGAGCCGAGCCGAGTAGGGGTGTAAACGAGCCGAGCCGAACTTTAATGTAAACGAGCTAAACTTTGATGTAAACGAGCCGAGCTGAGCTTATCCAAAATTTATGGTATTTGAGCTTGGTTCGAGCCGAGCTCAAGCCCAGTTCAAGCCGAGCTCTAGCCAAGTTCAAGCCTAGCAAATATTTATGTGCTCGACTTATATAGGATTAATTTTTTTTTAACACTGTATAAGTTCAACGTGACTTCAATAGTAAATGTTTATGTGCTCGACTTATATAGGATCAAATTTTTTTTTAACACGGTATAAGTTTAATGTGACTTCAATAATAAATGTTTATGTGCTCGACTTATATAGGATCAATTTTTTTTAACACTGTATAAGTTCAACGTGACTTCAATAGTATTTACGAGCCGAGCCAAGCCGAATATTTTTTCGAGTTTGAATACATCGAATTCGAGTTTTGAGCCGAGCCGAGCCGAATACTCATTTGCTCAAGCTTTGTTTGTTGTTCAACGAATTTATCTATTTCGAGCCGAGTATTTTTTCGAGTACAAAATTAACGAGTGTGAGCCGATCCGAGCCTAGCCGAACAAAAAAAACTCGCAAGCAGGTTTTGCTCGTTTACACCCCTAGTTATAAGTGGCCTAACAAATACAGGGTACGAATAGGGCGGAATAAAAAAGGCGTGGTTAATAATTTTCCATGTAGAGAATTCAACTCTATACGATGTCAATGTATAATGCATGATTTTTGCTTCTCTTAGCACAACGATTCTCAGAGCCAACTCGCTATGTCTAACTTTCTAAGCAGCGAACAAAGCCATGTACACAGGCGAAGGAAATGGAAGACTTCAGTGGCATTGCTTCCATTGACATCATCATCATCAGACATTTTTGGGCACAACGTAATCTTGGCGCTTGCGTAATCCGTCCCCTTCCTCCCCAAAATCCACCTGCCACAGTGCAGAGTACGTGCAAAGGATCTTATGTTACACTCCTCTCCAAAATCAACTTGTTTGATTTTGTTAATGGGATGGAGAAGTAAACCAACTCACTAAAATGTATAATAGACACGTCACGCACGTGCTGTACTTTAATACATTCGATTTGGGGATCTGTTGGCGTAGTAGATGGAGAGGCCTGACAGGCTCAACGTGTTGCAACCAGGCTTCGGAAGATCTTCAAACAGGTTCACTTCACTTGGACCAGTTTCTTTTCTTCTTCTCGAAAGGGCAGCATTGAAGCACCAGTAGTGTGCGTGTTATTGGGAAAGGAGCAGAGGGGGGAGGAGCGGAGGAGAAAGGAAGAGAAAGGATGCCGCAAAAGTTGAAAGCCGGGAGCAGGCCGCCTTGGGTGGGTCTGGCGGCCGCCGTCTGGGTTCAGATTGCCTCCGGCAACGCCTACAACTTCCCTCTCTACTCCCACTCGTTGAAATCGGTTCTGGGTTTCAACCAGCAGCAGCTCACCATGCTTGGTGTGGCCAACGACATCGGCGAGAACGTCGGCCTCCTCCCCGGCGTCGTCTGCAACAAGTTCCCGCCTTGGGTGGTGCTGCTTGTCGGCAGCTTGGCCTCCTTTCTTGGGTACGGCGTGCTTTGGTTCGCTGTCAGCCAGACTGTTCCCTCCTTGCCCTATTGGCTGGTATAGATTCTCTTCCCCTTTTCGTTGTTCAATATAGATTATGTCCTCCACCACTGCCCAAAGGATGCTAGATCTGATTTGATTTTTTATATGGCTTGAAAGGAAACTGATCGTTGCTTGCTTTCATTTGTGGGATGGATCGATTATGTTCCTGTTATTTTGTGTAAACTTAAATGCTCTGCTGATGTATTTCCTCTTCTAGTATAAAATTGTTTGTTTGGCATTGATTGCAAGTTTATAAGTGGTTTAACTACTTGACTTGAACGTCTCTGTGCGTCAACTGAATCTATCTTTATGAGTATATTTGATTGTGGCAATCAATTAGAATTTCCTACTAGAGGCTAATTTGTACGTGATAGCAAGCCTATGTGATGCCTTATCTTTGGGACATGCTTAGTTTCGACTGGAGATGCTATGAACATGGTTGTGCTGTCTATTTTTTTCAGTTCTATAAGTACTTTTTTTTTTTTGGTGGGATAGGGGAAAGCTTGTGTAGATTGTTCTCAAGGCAAAATGGAAGAAGACCTTTAAATAAGGTTCACAAATGATGTCTGTGTTTAATTTTTGGGACTTTAAAAACCATAGCTTATTCTTGGTGAAACACAAATAGAACTAGAACAATATCCATGACTGTCCTCGGATGTGCACGTCAATCTTAAACTTGGAAGAATACATGTATGTAAAAACAGATTGGTATCAACAAAACGGAGTGAGTACCAAATTGCATTTTTTTTCATCTTTCCTTCAGATTGTCGTTTACATATTGTTCTCTTTTTAGAAATTGGTTAATTACTTGACAATAAACATTTGGCATTACCTGGAATCTGCATCAAATCTCTGATCCTTTGACAGCTATGGATTGCCCTGGTGGTTGCTACAAATAGCAGCGCATGGCTAGGAACTGGCGTCCTTGTAACCAACATGAGAAACTTTCCTCTCAGCAGGGGTACTGTGGCTGGTATTCTTAAAGGTTATGTTGGCCTGAGTGCCGCTGTATACACTGAATTATACTCTACTGTTCTCAAGAAATCCTCATCAAATCTCCTCCTGTTTTTGACTATTGGGATTCCTGCAATATCTCTGTCCTTAATGTATCTCGTTAGACCCTGCACTCCAGCGTCTGAGGATGACTCATCTGAACATGGCCATTTTCTCTTTACTCAAGCAGCCAGCGTTTTTCTAGGCATTTATCTTTTGACTACAATAATACTGGATGGTGTATTACCCCTGAGCCCAGCAATTTCCTACACTTTTGTTGCCATAATGGTTCTTCTCCTCCTGTCTCCACTTGCAGTCCCAATTAAAATGACACTTTACCCTCAAAACAAAAGGAGTGGATCTTCTAACCCATTTGCTTCTTCCGAAAATTTGACTTCAACTGAGCAGAGTTCTGAAAATTTGGAGCCTTTGTTGAACATGTCTACCTCAACAGCAAATTTGGGAAGCTTTCAGGAAGGTGATGACTCAAACGATGTAAGCATCCTTCTTGCAGAAGGGGAAGGTGCGATTAAGAAAAAGAGAAGACCAAAGAGAGGAGAAGATTTTAACTTTCGCCAGGCTGTTATTAAAGCTGATTTCTGGCTTTTATTTATAGTATACTTCCTCGGAGTTGGTTCTGGTGTTACTGTTCTTAACAATCTAGCACAGATCGGAATTTCCCTTGGTGTAAATGATACAACTATACTTTTGTCTCTCTTCAGCTTCTGCAACTTCGTTGGCCGTCTTGGTGGAGGAGTAGTTTCAGAATACTTCGTCAGGTAACTCACAGCTCCCTGTCTGTATATCATCTGACCCATTTGCCATGGTTACGCAAGAATGGTATGATGCTAGATTAGATAATTGTTCTAAGCATTACATGCACAAATTTTCAACACCTTATCCTACCACATACATCCAACCGTCAGATATTTTTCATTCTTATATGGTAAAAGTTGATCCAACAGTTTGTTGTATGGACTAGCTCTAAGTAGACCAGATATGTATTACAAGCTTTTGCTTCTCTGCAATGGAGTTTTAGTTGTGTGTTTATGGGTAGAGAGTAATATGCCATTTAATTTTGAGGCCTTGCATTTTTATTTGGGAGAGCTGGAATCCTCAATGGACAAATGGTAAATAAAATAATCTCTTACCATGAAGACCAGACTGTGGTCCGTCTTGAACTGTGATCATTCTTTAAATTGCATGCCTCTTAGATAGCTTAAGTGAAGTACTTCAAAAAAAACTTACAACGACACTAAAGACATTGATTTTGGCAGATCAAAAATGCTGCCGCGAACAGCATGGATGACATTCTCGCAAGTAACTATGATCATTGCATATCTATTATTTGCTTCTGCCCTCAATGGAACCCTCTATGCTTCAACGGCACTGCTTGGTATTTGCTATGGAGTTCAGTTCTCCATCATGGTCCCCACAGCCTCGGAGCTTTTTGGCTTGAAACACTTTGGAATAATATACAACTTCATGTCGATAGGCAACCCACTCGGAGCCCTGTTATTCTCAGGTGGTCTAGCTGGGTACATATATGATAGAGAGGCTGCAAAACAGGTAGGGTCTCTTCTGGGTACCACAGTCACATGCTTGGGGCCAGATTGTTTTAGAGTAACATTTTTCGTCTTGGCCGGAGCTTGTCTCTTGGGCGCTATACTCAGCATAATTTTGACAGTGAGGATTAAGCCTGTTTACCAGATGCTATACTCTGGAGGTTCATTCCGCATACCGAGTAGCGCCCAGCACTGAGTTAAGCTTTTTCAGGAACAATGACTGCAGAGGTTAAGATAAGAATTTTAAGACAATTTTGTTAGTGTCTGGTACCTATGGAGAGCTGTGATCGCTTTGTTTTATTGCGCTTCAAGCTATGACTTGTCATGTTCATTTTGTTTTCCCGACAGAGGTAAGGATTTAATCTTCTTTTGTCAATTCAGTGTTGTATTTTTAGAGGTGTGCACTACAATCTGAAATGCTTTGTATTGTGTGAATTCAAAGAGCAGATTTTTGTCGAATGGATATGTATGATTTGTGAGGACAAGTAGTATGAATTATACCGCTGCAATAAGTTGATTTTGGTCCTTCAGATATCTTCTACCCCTTGGAAAGTTTTATCTACTCCAAAATCAAAGGTTGTTCATGGCATTCTTCTCTATTGTACACATATTTCTGGTGCCTAATACACTTAGAACGTGGAACTATAAATACTTAATTAACCGCATCGTAATATGTATTCTTCTACTTCATGCAAAGAAAAAGTGATGAGACTATTGTGGGTCTTTGATTTTTGTGATTATTTATTTTTATTATTAAAAGGGTGATAAAAAATGAATGGAAATGTAACAAATTAAAATATAATAAAAATAAAAAAAATAAATCTCCTCATTCAACTAAAATTTATTTTCAAAAATTTGTATTTATTGAATGATAATTTGATATAGGTCATGGCATATTGTCCAATTATTGTTATAATAGTTATATGTTAAACTAAACAATATAAAGACGGAAGTGGGGGGGAAGATAAGAAGACATGACAGGGTGGGAATAATCAATCCCAATAAAATTCCCCTTCTCAAGACTTCCAAACTAACAAGGCCCGTTTCTAAAGACGCCGCGCTTCCCTACGCCACCTGAGACGCCTCAAGGCGAACTTTGCGGGCCCCACGGCCAACCGCACGTAGGCATACGATGGCGAACGCAGGAGGAGAGGCGTCTCTAAAAATTATTGCTCTCATCTCCCCTCCACCGCCCACTCCCTGTTCGAAACTCTTTCGCTCGCTGGCTCGCCCGCCCTCGCTTCCCCTTACGATATATGTATCTGTTCGCCGCCACATACACACATCTGGCTCCCAAACCGTAGGCTCTGGATCGGTTGTTTGTTCGGATCGCCGGCGACGATGGCGGTGTTCACGGTGACACAAAAGGGGACGTCGCCTTTCGACGGCCAGAAGCCCGGCACCTCCGGCCTCCGAAAAAAGGTTTATCTTTTTTTTTTCTCGTGTTTTTTCTCGCCGGTTCTGGATTCGGATGTGGGTGTTTGCGATGGGCCAGCGCTTATATATGGCCTTTGGCGGGGACGTTTGGATCGCTATTCTGGCGGGAGGAGGCGGTGAGCTAGACATATATGTGTCCTGTGAGGAGGAGGAGGAACCTGGTGGGGATGTATGTCGACAATGATGGGATCCGTTGTGATGAGTGTTGGAGCGATTGGTTCGCAATGAGGACTTTGAAGAAGCTGTAATGGTTCGATTGGCGTTGTTGCAGATTAGCTATGGAGTGTCACTTTGGCACTCCCTCTCCCTCTTTATCTCTCTTTATTTTTATTTCTATTTCTATTTTATTTTTTTCCACCTGTTAGTTTGTGGATCTGGTTGTTGGTATCACATTGGGTTTCTTGATTCGGATGAGTTATGCCGATCGGATTGGATGATTAATGCGTGCTGCATTTCTAGTTGTCGGATCTCGTGTTGCTATTTGGCATTTGGTTGAAGACGATGCTGTGATTTATTCATTTATTATTATTATTATTATTATTATTATTATTATTATTATTATTATTTTCTCTCAAAATGTGATTGTGGTGGACATGGAAATGATGAAATTGATGCTTTTTTTTTTTTAAGATTGTGGTGTTTCAGCAGATGAGATCGATCTCGGCAGTTTTGAGATCTGAGGCATATGACCACCAGCCAGACTAATTGATTTATGGGCATCGAAATAATGAAACCCTATACCTCCTATAACCGAGGAAACAGTCTTTTAGGAAAACTCAAATCTTGTGGCTGCATAGTTGGTTGTGTTTCCTTGAATTTGTTCTCTTGGCAATAATTTTTGAAATCAGAATGACCAGTCTCTCGATAATGATTTGATACATTGATTATCCCTCTTATTTGCAGTTAATTTATCTATTATTTATATACGTATATACCCCCTCTTGATCCTTAATTTATAATTTTCATCATTTTTGGATTCCTGGTCACGAGCTTATCAATCATTTGCCAGAATGTTGTGCCTATCTTTGTGGACGTTGCAGCTAAATCCTTTTGCTTATCTTGTCCTGTAGGATTGATTCATCTTTCGTTCTATTCCTAATTTTCTCATATATCTTTTACTGATCATATGATGTAATACAAGTTGTCTACCTCTCGTGCAGGTGACAGTCTTTAAGCAGCCTGGCTATTTGGAGAACTTTGTCCAATCAACTTTCACTGCTCTGACAGCTGAGAAGGTGAAAGGTGAGTCTTTACATATAGCTGTGAACCTACAAATATTGTTCTCATGCTTCTCAACGAGCAGTTCTTGCAATTATTTATCATTTAGGTACTAAGCTTCCACTTTTAACGTTATACAGATATTGACCTCATTTCTTTAGGAGTAATTTTTAAGACTGTTGTTGATTGTATCTTTGTTTATAATACCAATTGATAGGGGCTACACTTGTGGTTTCTGGTGATGGGCGCTATTTCTCAAAAGAAGCCATCCAGGTTTTGCCATTGGCTTCTAAGTGAAACTAAACCTGTGAAGTTCATGAACTTGGATTATGTATCATATATGGTTTTTTAATACTTTGTTGTCAATTGCAGATAATAACCAAGATGGCTGCAGCAAATGGTGTACGACGTGTTTGGGTTGGGCAAAATGGATTACTGTCTACACCTGCTGTGTCAGCAGTCATCCGTGAAAGAGTTGGTTCAGATGTAAGGCTTTCTTCTCTTGATACCATAAGTGTGGAGAATGTCATCATTGATTTTTGGATCTTCTGTGATTCTGTTTCCAATTAGGGATCAAAAGCAACAGGTGCATTTATTCTTACTGCAAGTCACAATCCTGGTGGCCCACATGAGGTACTTTAGGCCACTTCTGTCAAAGTTGTTATACTATGTTTATAGTCATTAATGTCATTGTATAATTTAACCAATCAGGTGCATTTATTTAGTATTGCATGATAATTTTCATCCCTGATTTCATTCATTTTGAATGTCTCTTTTTTAAATATAAAAATCGATTTCTTTAATCTAGGATTTTGGTATCAAATATAACATGGAAAACGGTGGACCTGCTCCAGAAGGAATTACTGATACGATCTTTGCAAACACAAAAACAATTACTGAATATTTGATTGCTGAAGATCTTCCTGATGTATGTTATCTACTTTTTGGTTGCTTTTCCTTGCTAAATTAAGAGATTTTCATCTTTAAAAAGTGACTGTTTACTCTAAAATTACTGCAGGTGGATATATCTACTGAAAGTGTGACCAGGTTTGCAGGGCCAGATGGTCCATTTGATGTAGAAGTCTTTGATTCAACAACAGATTATGTACAGTTGATGAAGTAAGTTAAACTTTCTATACTTAATTGTCATTTGAATGCCATTAGCGAAAGAGAGAATTCCTCTAATTGATTAGCGTTATTGTCTGTGTTTTATGATATTCTTTATGGGGACTGATTGCCCGGTTTAATTAACAGTATTTGTTTTTGCTGTCTTGTCTTTTTCATTTGGAAGGTCAATATTCGACTTTCCGTCCATCAAAAAGCTGCTCGCATTTCCAAAGTTTTCCTTCTGGTATAAGAACATAATTTGCGTTAAGTATAGAAAAGATTTTTAGCGAATTTTTTTTATAATGCTTTGTCATTTTTTAATGTTTTTTGTTCAGCTATGATGCATTACATGGAGTTGCAGGAATTTATGCAAAACGTATTTTCGTGGAAGAGTTAGGTGCAGATGAAAGCCAATTACTTAACTGCATACCCAAGGTACTTTCAAATTCACATTTTCTGTTATAGTGAGATAAGGATTCGATTATGAGTGATTCAGCTAGTCATGAATTATTGCCTGCAGGAAGATTTTGGGGGAGGCCACCCAGATCCAAATCTTACTTATGCAAAGGAGCTAGTTGCACGTATGGGACTGGGAAAGTCCACTTCACCGGGTGAACCTCCCGAATTCGGTGCTGCAGCCGATGGTGATGCTGATCGTAATATGGTTCTTGGCAAGAGGTAAAGTAGGAACTCTTTTTATTGAAGTGGATAGAATTCACAGATCATGATTTTTTTGCTAGTATTCTTCCATCCTGTTAGCATGATTTTTTTTTGTTACGATTCCTTAATGTTTTTTTTTTGGTAAGTGGCATGTTGACTCATGATTTTACATAAGAAGAGGTCTCAACTGGCCTAGAATATCCAACTGTTTAGTTCTCTATTGATCATAACCGGAGTCTACTATCTTGAAATGCCTTATATGCAGTCAATGTTTCATGTGCTTTGTTCTTCTATCTATATCTCTAGGTTTTATTGGAACAATATGTGCTTTAATAGTTGCTTGTGACAATCTGACTTCATGGTGGCTTTTGTTTCTTGTTCTTGGATCAGATTTTTTGTCACTCCCTCGGATTCTGTTGCTATCATTGCTGCAAATGCAGTTCAATCTATTCCATATTTTGCTACTGGTTTGAAGGGAGTTGCCAGGTGCAGTTTTCCATTTGTCAAACTTACCACAAACATTCAACTCAATAAATTGGCATAGGAATAAAATATTATGGGGCTTTTCTGTCAGTTAGATATGCTTTACAAGGATCGTACAAGTCATGAAAATGGTATGTGTTATCTTATGTCTTCATAAGTATTGCATTTCTTTCAGGAGCATGCCTACATCTGCTGCGTTAGATGTTGTGGCACAAAACTTAAATTTGAAGTTTTTTGAGGTACCTGCGGGAGCTGAACGCTTCTCCTTTATGGTGTTATACAGTAGTTATATATCAGTAATGTATTTGAGTAGTACTGAGTGTTTTTTTCTGGGTATTAGGTTCCCACTGGATGGAAGTTTTTTGGGAATTTGATGGATGCTGGCATGTGCTCTGTTTGTGGGGAAGAGAGTTTTGGAACAGGTAAGCACTTAAAACAATATTTTCTTTAATGAGTTTGTTCTTCTTTTCTTCACTTGTGCAATACTGAGCTTCGTAGGCATTGTGACTATTGCCGAATCACTTTCTTCAACTCACAACATAAAATGCATGTAACTTGCATTGGAGACTTAAAGTGGTCATTAATCTGTCTCTTTTTGCCTAGAATCTAAAATACGAGAGTTACTTGCATCTTGCCGTAGCTGTAAGATATGATTATTCATGATCATATCAGCTGTCAGAAGGAAATTGGAAGCGGGTGATAATATTGCATGCCATACTAGTTTTATTCATCTTTGTATTCTGGATCAAATTTAGACATGTTTGCTAAAAGGGTTTCTAATGAAGTAAAAGCAAAAAATAGTTAGCCATAAACTTCGGTGCTATTTATAGCTGGAAAATCTAACTGAAGAATTATTATGTAGCCTCTTTATGGATTAATGCAAGTGTTTTCTGAGTTATTTAGGTTCTGACCATATCCGTGAGAAAGATGGGATCTGGGCAGTTTTGGCTTGGCTTTCCATACTTGCGTACAGAAACAAAGATCAATTTGATGGGGAAAAATTGGTTACTGTCGAAGATATAGTCCATGAACATTGGGCAACCTATGGTCGTCATTATTACACTCGATATGACTATGAAGTGAGACATTTCCTGTTATAGACAGCTTATTTCTCTTTTAATATGCTTCATCTTATTTCATGTGTGTTATCGCTTCTTGTGCAGAATGTCGATGCCACATCAGCCAAGGAGCTTATGGCATACTTGGTTCAACTTCAGTCATCAATTTCAGAAGTAAACAAGTATGATTTTCCATGTCAGGTTTTTTATTTGTTGTTTCTTTCATATTAGTAGTTCACAGTCTACATCTTGTTTTTGGATCCTTTCAGGATAATTAAAAAAATAAGATCAGATGTTTCCAATGTTGTGAAGGCTGATGAGTTTGAATACAAAGATCCAGTGGATGGATCCATCTCAAAACACCAGGGTATCCGTTACATGTTTGAAGATGGATCTCGACTGGTAGGTTCTTGAGACTAGGCTCCTTGAATATCAACTTCTTGACGACTTTTCTCTACCGACTTTCCAATGTCAATGTGCATTCCATGCTGGCAGGGATGCTCAAATCCACAAAAACTGTCATAAACTCTTCATTTATACCCATGTGCAGGTATTTCGACTCTCTGGAACTGGATCTGAAGGGGCCACCATCCGTCTCTACATCGAACAATATGAGAATGATTCTTCAAAAACTGGGAGGGATTCTCAGGAGGCTCTGGCCCCTCTTGTAAGATTTATTTGCCATTCTGTCAGCATCACATCTTTTAGGTCATATACCTCAAATTCATGTAACTTTCTAATCTACTTGTTTATCTTACAGGTGGAGGTTGCTCTTAAACTATCAAAGATGCAAGAATTTACTGGTCGATCTGCCCCAACTGTCATCACATAAGATAATTCTCATGTACTGTCAATCGAGGTTTTGACACTTCAGTATATTATAGTCTAATATGGATGCTTTAAGCTGTTGTTGTACTCTTTTTGACGATAATAACGGACAGCATTTTAATTATCTTTTCCCTTTTGATGAAAAATAATGGTGCTTTTGGTTGAAAATGAGAATTTTGTGCTTTTTGCTAGCAACCCAAAATTATTGTGACCATCTTATACAATATTTCAATCATATGATAGTACAATTACATGAGATGTGATCTACAGAGTTCATCCGAATTGTTCACTTGTAAAATTATATTATACAACTTCACCACTTGATTGCGAAAGATCAGTCCCAAAAATTTTGCTTTATCTTGTACCCCAAGCGCTTCTGGAAATTCGTATTAACAATTCTTCAAGGCAGATTGAAAATCCGTAAGGGCATCTCTTTCTCCTTACGGTAGTAGTCTCATCAAAGCTCTGGTTTTCGATCGGGAATGTATGCTCATGGCTGCTAGAAAATCTTTGCGCACTTGGCTTGAAAATCAGGGGGTTTCTCTTGAAGTCCTCTGGTTGCGTCTCAACATTATCATGATCACAATGCTGCCGTTTAAGCGACTCGTCCTTGCGGTTGAGAAACTCCTGATTTTGGACAGGTTGGTCCTTGTTCGAGCCCTTCAACTTTTGCCTTGTTATGATGCAGGAAAGTAGCTGGTACCATCTTAATACAGCTTGAGCTTCGTTCCTCCTCTTCTGCTTTTCTTCTTTCTTCATCCAGAATGCTCACAAACCTGAAAGCAATTACATTAAAGTTTTGGAAGTAAAACATGCAAAACCACTACACTGACAACGAAAATTTTGAGCATATTTGATGCTCTTTAATTCCAATTTCTAAGTAAGGATCTCCTCAAGCTAACTCTATGAGCATACCCGCAATCTTAAGGCAAAAGTGACAGTTGCTCTTTAGCTTCTAAAATTTTAAATCACAAAGACTTACTTTTCTTTCGAGACTTAATCTCAATTTTATGCCAGAGATAACTGGCACAATTAATTAACAATAAACAATAATGATAATTCAAAGGAAGAAAATGGACTCATTTACAGACAGTAGCATAGATGCACGAATCGTGCAGAATCGGCCGATTTAAATCGGATCATCCGCATGCCGATCCGATTCGGGGCCGAATCGGTCGGCCCCGAATCAGCCTCGGAATCGGCCGATTCCGTCCGATTCTGATCGATTTAAATTGGAATTGGAATTGGAATTAGGTAAAAATTACTAAAATACCGTTGACTTTATATTAAATAAATTACTTATACATGGGTAAAATGGGAATTATAAATTAATAATGACCGAAATACCCCTAAATGACTAAAATACCCTTGTCCTTATATTAAATAAATTATTTATGCATGGGTAAAATGAGAATTTAAAATTTAACAATGACCAAAATACCCTTATATTATGAAAATACCCTTAATTTTATATTAAATAAATTATTTATGTATGGGTAAAATGAGAATTAAAAATTGATAATGACTAAATTGCCCCCCTATCCTCCCT
>JAVDBV010060448.1:0-16728 GCA_032619315.1 Piper longum
AGGAGAAAGTGTCGGGTTGGGGAGAAAAACACCACGGTGGCAATTTCGTAAATAAGTATTGACTCGATTCCTACTCGAGTCAAAATAATAACTAACTCGTAATAAATCCTAACAAATATAGAAAAATAGGAAAATCCCATAAAATAAAAATAAGCATCACAACATCCAAATGATATGATCTATAACTAATAACCCACCATAACTACCAAATAACGCGTCCTAATGCGTTAATCGGCCTAAAACTATTTCTACGATCAAATCAATAAAATGAAAAATTACTGCATACTTTCATTTATTCTAACAACTCATCTTACATCATCTTTTCAACGTTATCATCGTATATTCAAGTATACGTGACTCTCATCGCTCATAACTCACGCCGGTCGCAACTCCATCCTTTATCCAGCTTCCCTAGCCGGTCGTAACATGTCAGCCCGCAAAAGTGGGTGTGGATGGTTTTTTTATTTTTTTTATTCTCGTTAAATCTGAATGGCCCAAATTAAAACTTGGGGCAAGAATATAAAACTTTTCCTACATTGGGCCAAGGAAAAGTTTACCCTATATATATATATATATATATATATATGGAAAAATATAAGAAGTCTTTTTTTTGGAGATAAAAAACTCATTTTGAAATCAAATAAATATAAAATAAGTTCCAATCTCCTAAAATCTTATCAATTTATAGGGTACTTTTGACTTTAAGATTTTTCCCTTCTAATAAGTAAGAGTCTTTACTTTTATTAAGTTGCTTGAAAAAGCACTTTGTAATTAAACTTGAATGAAAATTGAATTTGAGGTAAAACTTGAGACAAGGGTTAATATTTTTAATATGAATTGCAATAAATTTTTTGCACCCATATTATTTGTACATCAACATATTTCTTCTTGATACTATTTTTTATTTCATTAGATTTTTTTTAATTCATATAAAAATCTCATTTTTATTAGTTAATGTAATTTCACGAGGAGAATTTAGCATGCCCCACAAATCTATTGCCCCCGAGACAAACGCGGAAGGACACTTACGTCAATGTATTACCCTCCACTTCCCATTTCAAACATTCCCGCCAAAATCAAGAAAGAAACCCCCACGAGATATCATCCCCTTCCCCATTCTACCCCTCACCGCCCTCACCCAATCACCGCCTCTCACGCCATCTCCCATCCTTGCCGCCGCCGCCGCCGCCGTCATGGCTAAGATCGCCCGGAATAAGCCGTCGCGCCCGAGGGTGTTCGGCCTGCGCTCGTTCATGGAGCCCGGGTGCGCGAAGATCGACGTCGGCGGCGCGTTCCGGGACAACGTCAGGGCCTTCCTCTCCAACTTCGCCGTGGAGGAGACGGTCGCCGCCGCCGGGAAGGCCACCTGGGTCAGCTTCCTCGCCGACGAGAAGTCCGGCCGCCTCCTCCCTCTCTACACCGTGGAGGAACAAGTCCGCAACTCACCAAACCCGTTTTGCAACTACTGCCGCTGCACGGGTATGGCTAATTTCCCGGTTCGTTCGTGATCAGTGGAGAGTTTTGTCGATGCATGCCCAGGGTTTCAGACTCTTTTGATTCTTCGATTTGTGATTGTGGGATTTCATGTTTTGTTGTTATAATCCGGTTTGCCATTGAGTCATATCTTTTGTTTGTGTTGAGTTTTGCATCATTTGTATGCGTACGCCCTGTTTCTCGTTTAGGGTATTAGAATTTGCTGTTGTGTTTTGATTATGGTCATGGATGCGATCGATTCAACCTCTGATAAAAAAGATATAACTTAGTTATATTTCAAAGTGCATGTCGACTCTGGTTTGTTTTCCGTGGAATGTGGTCTGGGTATTGCATGATCTGTTTTGCAACTATCATCAACGAGGATTAGATGTTTAGAGATGCGTGCATAGGGGGTTTTAGAGATGCGTGTTTTAGGGTCTTGGAATTTGCTGTTGTGTTCTGATTATTGTCGTGGATAAAAGTGCATGTCGATTCTGGTTTCTTTTCCGCGATCTGGGTATTGCATGATCTGTTTTGCGACTACTGCCAACGAGGATTAGATGTTAAGAGATGCATGCTTTAGGGTTTTAGGATTTTTTTCTTGTAAGAATTTGATCATAGAGTCTTTATTATTTTGTTCGCGGCATATTTGCATGTTACGTCACAATCTGTGTTCGGTTCACTAACGAGGAGTTGTCAGATCTATTGGAATTTGCTTTTCTTTCTTGCTCAGATCTGAAAGAAATTGAACGATCTACGCAAACAAGTCGGTAGTTGATGTTAAGACTTGAAATGTTTTGTGGATCTTGTCAATGGCATCATTGGTCTTTTTTTTCAACTAGTTGATGGATTCGATCTAATATATGGTCTTATTAGATTTGATTACAACATCGGGAGTTTGATTTTTGATGTGTTGTTCTTGACATGCAATCATCATCATCAATCCATGAATCGAAAATTTTGTTAGGGTGGAGCCATCACTTCGTGTCGAAGAGGAAGTACCACCTGATAATCCCGGCGGAGAACGAGTGGGACGGCCGGCTGCTTGACGACGGCAGCTTCCTCGACTCCCAGACCCACCTCCTCCACGGCCTGATTCACTGCAATGGCTACGGCCACCTCTTGTCCATCAATGGCTACGACTGGGGATCCAAGCCCCTCCGAGGACAAGACCTGCTCGATCTCTTCCACCGAATCTGCGCCACCCTTCGCGTCAAGTACTGTTCTTCGCTTCCTGATTCAAGATTTCCTGATTGATCTGCTGTTGTTCTTAGCTTTTTTTGATAGATTCTGCTTTGTATGGTTGACTGAAAAAAAAACAGAGAAGTGACAGTGGAAGATACGGCGAAGAAGCAGAGGATGGACCTCCGGCTCCTCTACGCCGTCGCGTACGGCCAGACCTGGTTCGGGCGGTGGGGCTACAAGCTCCGCCATGGGAGCTTCGGAGTCACTACCAATCGATACCAGCAGGCCATTGAAGTTCTGAGCTCGATCAAGCTCGACAAGCTGGTTCAAGTCCTTGCGAAGGTGAGCAGGGAAAGGGCGATAAAGAGAATCATCGCAAACTACCAGAAGTCATCGCCGGCGAACACCCCCCGCCTCGTCACCCTCGGCGACCTCCTCCGCCGCATGCTCAATCTGAAATCAACTCTGCCTTTCGACAGGCCCCAGCCTACGCCGCCAGCTCCGGAGGCGCCAGCGCCGGCGCCGGTGGTGGGGAGGGCGAAGAAGTTCCCGGAGGTGGCGGCGAAGCTAGACAGCCGGTGGTCTGTGCCGCGGATGGAGCTGGTAGCGGAGGTGGTGGTGGAGGCGCTCAGGGAGGCGCGGGAGCAGGGACGGAGGGGGATGACCCGGCAAGACGTGCGGGACGCAGCCCGGCTCCAGATCGGCGACACCGGCCTCCTCGACTTCGTCCTCAAGTCCCTCGGCGGCTGCGTCGTCGGCGCCCACCTCGTCCGCCGCACCGTCAACCCCGCCACCCGCGTCCTCGAGTTCTCCATCCAAGATCTCGGCTCCGCCGGTCGGCCGAGCCCCGATCAGTGGTTGATGCCTCCGACGCCTACTCTAGAAGAGCCAGCAACAAGAGACCAGGTGGGGATCAGTAAGAGGGAGGAAGTGGAGAGGGACGTGTGGTGCGTGTATCGGCAAGTCTTCGACGAGTACCCGTGGGAGGAGACGGTGGGGGTGGCGGTGCAGGTGATTCGGGACTGCAAGCACTTCTCCAAGACCTGGCCCTTCGTCGACAACTTCAACGACGACAATCTGAGGTTCTTCTGCGGGTTGATCGCCGATGAGCCGGACATGGAGGTGCTCACCCGGGGGGTGCCGGCCTGCGAGCTGGTGGTGCTCCCTCCCTACGCCACTGTTGGCGACCTCAAAAGGGCCGGGGAGGCGGCGCTGCGGGACACCTACCCGGTGATGGACAGGTTCACGGCGAGGTCGGTGGACGGGGTGCCATCGCGGGCGGCAGCGGGATTGATGGAGTGGGAGTACAAGATGGAGGATCAGGAAGGGGAGCCGCTGTTCGGGGTGGTAGAGTCCGGGGAGACGGTGTGGTTGAGGGGGTCGGGGCTGGACAAGGTGACGGAGATGAGGTACGAAGGAGGGGCGGATGGTTGGACGGTGGATTGCAAGTGCGGGGCGACAGACGACGACGGGGAGCGGATGGTGGCCTGCGATGTGTGCGAGGTGTGGCAGCACACCCGCTGCGCCGGCTACTCCGACATCGACTCCCCGCCCAAGATCTTTTGGTGCGAGCCCTGCAGCATGATGCTCGACCCCCGCCGCTTCTCCACCTCGTCTTCATCTTCCCCGGCCACCTGCGCCGTCGCCTCGCATTTCCTGACCCCCTGTGATGCCGCCTACCACTTCCCCAGTGCTCTCCAGTTTTGATTCATCGTACGTCTAGCTCCCTGGTGGAGCTAGCTAGCAGTTTGCAATTTCCTTCAACATGATCTGTGAATATGATGATCATTATCTTCTTTTGGGAATGTTGTTTTTTTTCTTAAACTCTGACGATTCTTTGAAACATTGATGAAGCAATAACGTCCGATCGGTGGTTGTAAAACATTTTGATTGATTCAATGTCTGTCATCCGCTCTTTTGATTATAGCATGAACAATATGAGCGAGAGTGCACCTATTCTCTCTCTCTCTCTCTCTCTCTCTCTCTCTCTCTCTCTGCTGTAAAGCCTCCTCTGTATGTGATGATCAAAGCTTTTGTTTTTTTTGGATGTTGGAGATCGAGGTTCTGTATGTTAATCTTCCCGATTATTTTTGCTCAATCGAAGCTGGGTTGCAAGTTTTCAATATCTATCCACAGAATATATAACATGAACATTATTCGAAGTAGCTTGGTTGTGGATGAAGTGAATGGATGGATTAACGTTGTTATATAAACTTGTCATATAATGTCGTTATTCACGGAGGGGATGATCCTACGCTTCTGGCTACTTCAAATCATGCAGGCTTCCCCGGTTGTAGAATGAAACGCGCGCTCACTTCGAAAGCCAAGCAACCACTACTCGGACGAACATAGATACATTGAAGAGAAGAAGCAAGGAAGTGAGGGAGCAAGGTGTGGCGTTGAAAGGTAAGAATAGTTCAATTTTATTATTTCTACTTGTCTTCTCTTACCGAAAATCTTTTTTGGTGGATTGTTTCTTGACTTGATTTGGATTTTTGGTTTCATCCAAGAAAGAAAGATCAAAGGACGTTCTCGAGAGATGCATTCCCCGACAAGAAGAGGTACATGCCACACAATTCAATACACCACCGATTATAGTCAAACTGGTATATTCTTGGGTAATTGTGTATGTGATTTTATTGTTATAAATTTATATCGTTTATTGTTGATAGGACGGCCTCCACTTTATATAAGATTCTTTTTGTTTCGTTTTAAAAATAAATATATTTTTTAAAATTTTTGTTCGTTTAATTTATTTATTTACTTTAGAATTCAAACATCTTATCATATTTTATAGGAGACACTTGTCGGCTTAACCAACTTTAAGTGATTATGTGGCCGGTAATATTTTTAGGTTGGTTCACGGATAAATGGAAACGATGTGTTAGTAGTAGTAATCTTTCATCTTCTCATTTTTCGATCCGCCTTGAGCTGTTTCTTAAATATTTCTACGCACCTCAGTTCTTGATCGTATATATCTTGCTTCATGCTTTGGATCGAATATATATCTTTTGCTTTTGTACACTGTGTCGTTCTTTTATTTTGTTTGAGCCATTTTCTTATCGTATCATCGGATTGTTCCATATGAAGCGTTCTGTTTTCGTTTATGTTCTGTTTTCTGTTTTTGTTTATGAACTTAATGATACTGCTTCATGAAATGAGTCGTCATAGCGCCAATTCATGGTATGATCATCATGGAAAACTTAGTGCTTTTTTATTATCATCATCAAAAGAATCGATGGAGGCTTCTTGCAGTTTTGTTTCCCAGAAAATATGAGATTGTCTTGGTCGGGATTGCATGCATGCATGAAATCCTGTGTTATCTTTTTACTTACGGACAAGTTATTTTAATGTCTTTGTTTGGATGGATAATAAATCTTGGGTTCTCTGCAAATCACTTGAGTTACTAAATGTTTTCTTTGGACGCATAAAATCTTTGGGTCCTTTCTATTTAACGTGCTGTGAGCTAGCTATTGCAGCCTTGGCAAAGCCTAGGACCGGAAGAACTTGAGAAGCATTTTGGTATATGAAAAATAGCAAACATCAAGAAAGTTCCCGTATCAGGGTTAGTCTAAATAAAGTTGTAAATCGATTAATTCCTATAGCTGCGTTAACAAATTCCCTTAAAAGTAAGATACTGATCTTTGTTCTGTTCAACGTCATACAGGAAGCCAACATCTGGTACCGAGATCAGCTCGGACACAGACATGGAACTGTTTATAAGATCCACAAAGCAAGTAGGCAAAAAGAGCCTTACATCAGTAGTAAGTGCACTAAGCAAACTGACCTTTGGCAAAAACCAGAAGATTTCCAAAGCCGAGAATGGAGATGATATCTTCATTGGAAAGGGTAGATGATATCTTTCAAGTATTTCCAACTTGCCGAGGTTTGTAACTTGTCTGTAGTATGAAATTGTTACGTGTTCCAATATTGATCCTTCCCAGTTCCTTGAATACGCCATTGCAGGGCTTGAATAGGATACCCGAGTACATGGAGTCACAACCAGAGATTGATGTACGGAGGAGAGCCAAACTCGCCGACTCTTTGATTTGGGTTAACGACGAACTTTCAACGGAGACTCTATACCTTACGTTTTACATAGTGGACAAATATCTGTCCATGGAGATTGTTAAGGCCGGAGAATTGCCGCTGCCGGCCGTCACTGCCACTCTAATAGCCTGCAAATGCGAGGAGAATAGGATTCTTGAGGTAGATGGCAGTTACGTGAAGAATCGACTTCCCAAGGTAAAGATTTATATGTACAAGGTGACACTAGTTCAGATATTGGTTTGAAAGTTTTGGGCTGGAAATATGTGGCTGTCTAATAAGATTTGTATCTATTATTATCATGATCTAGATGCTGGTCAAAATTTTTAATGGGAAGTCCGGCTATGGCTATAAAGCATGCAGCAGGGCACGTATCCTTGAGATGGAAGAGAAGGTGCTGTATAAGCTTCAATGGAAATTGACTGTGCCGACCACATATGACTTTCCGGCATGTTGCATCAAGGCAGCCCAACCTGATGAAGATGTGAGTGACAGAATATTACTTGCCTAAAACCACTTTTGTTGCTTATCATGCTTCTCAGTTGGCAAAAGTTAAAACAGATAGATTTGTGTGTTAATTGCCCAGATGAAAAACCTGGCTTTCTTCTTGGCTGAGCTAGAATTAGTGGAGTACAAGTGCATAGTCATGTTCACCCCTTCCATGATAGCTGCCTCGTCTGTTTACGCTGCACAATTCACTCTGGAAAAGAATGATCCTTGGGCCGTCACTATGATAGATTATACAGGATACACTTCGAATCAGCTTAAGTAGGAGGCAAAGCTCGTTAAACTTTTTCATTTTTGATGCATGTGAGAGAGGAGCAGATTGATAAGTCTTATTTTTTTATTCTTTACCAAATTTGCAGGAATTGCACCAAGGCATTGGTCAGGTTTCATTCCTCAGCTGTGTCGGGCAATGAGGTGCTGAAGGCATTTACGACAATTACTACCGTGCTGAACACTGCTGTCGCGCTTCTTCCTCCATCAATGGCGTTGTGCAAGGAGTAGAGAAGAGAGCATACTACCATATAAAGGATGATTACTTCTCAGCCAAAATTATTCTTTACCGCATGTTTTTTGTGTAATATTTTTGCTCATTGCTGTTTCTTCAACACCCTTCATGAAGAAAAATTTTCATAGTGGGGAAGGAACAAACATTTCTTTGTTTTCAAAAGTTCCCCGGAATGTAACCTTCACTGTACATTTGAAGTGTATAAAAACATTAGTATTGTAACCTTCACTGTGCAAACCCTGCCGTACAAAATACCAATATACCAATTCTAGTAAAGCAGCTGGATTTTCTTATCAGAAAATCCTACAAATTAGAATTTGGAGGTCAGGCAAACTCCTGAAACCTAAGTTCTGCAGGTCCAGGGCCCAAAATTCCTTTGCTTTGGTCGACTCCAACCATACTCAAATGCTGACCTCTTTCCTCTTCTGCAGATAAGCGGTTTCTTCGCCGGCTACCAGACAACTCTCTCTGCATCTCAAGAAAAAATCATTTTAAGTGATAAACAACATTTTTAATGCCCAACAACAAATGCAGAGACTTACATCATTGGCATCATGAAGCGTCGGAGTTAAGACAGGAGGGATTAAATCTGGGTTTGGCTTCTGAAATATGATAGTTGTATAAAGGCCTGTAAATAAAGGCACGTAAGCACGGGAAGTGTAATATGAAAAACATATAATAACACAGAAAGGAAGAAGCAGTACCCAACAAATCAAATGATCGGACAAGAAGTTTTCCTCTAGGATCTGTAAAATTTGGCCCATAACTCTGAAGCAAACCTGCAAATTGCGATCTTTGGCAAATATAATGCATCAAAGTTGGATTATGCACTTTGAAAACCTGTGTCGATACTTGCAAAATTCCTACAACTTCATACATCAAATGATCAAACAATGTGCACGTAAACATCATCCTTTATTTGCCCTCGTTCAAAACTAACATACCTTCATATCTAGCAGCAAATAACCTAAACCTTAACAACCACTACGCATACAATATTCATATAGTATAACTCGCAATAGTAAAAAATTGTTTTTTTTCAAGTGGCTAATAATGTCCATAAAACGTTGCAACTAACTGATACCTGTTATCATCGTAGAACTCAGTTAAGTTCTGGATCTCCACATAATCAAGACCAGCCTCTCTTGCTAACCTGAATAAATTGGATTTCAGCAACTCATGAGTGAAGAAACTAACATGTATAAAGCCAAGGAACTTGCAACTCATAAAAAAAAATTAACATACTAAACAACCAAGGACCATGGCTACCTAACCTAATCAGGCTAGGGAAATGGATCAAGCAATGTGATTCAGGTGCAACGTCATTAGCAAATTTAAGCTGATACCTCTTGCCGAATAGCGGAAATCTGAACTTTCACAAAATTGCAACAGAAATGAACATTGTGCCTAGAATGCAACAGAGGAAAAGGGGGGAAATAACATTGTACATCAACATTACTTCTCTTCATCTGCTTCAAAAGTAATGATATAGTTTTCTGACCGTACACAGTTGGGTACTGAATTAGATTTCATGCCACTCCCTTTGTTATGTGCAGCTTCAACCATTTTTTGGTACTTTGTCCTTATTAAGAAACGGGAATTGCATTAGAAAAGATAATGCAGACTATACACTCATTTTCATCAAATTTAAACAGCAAGCAATTGTCTTCGTAACTTCAAACTAAATCCAGACCTCGCAAACATATATGAGATTAAGTCCCAAGTGAACACAACGTAGGTTCTAACCAAGCAGCTTCCACAGAAAAAAAATCAAGGAACAGAACCAATTGCATACCATATAGTGGAGGAGTCGGGAGCAATACCAATAAAGTACCCTCCAGGCTTGAGCAGAGACGAGACATTACGAAGAAGCCTTCTAGCTCTCTCTTCTGTCTCAAAACATGCCTACACACCACAAAATTTGTTCTTTACCAACCTTAAATAAATGAATATAATCAGAATGTTGGAAAAAACACTATGCACGTAATACTACAGAGAACCTGCAAATGTTGCAAGCAACACACAATATCAACTGGGATGCCCCTATCCTGCAAATAAGAATCTAGATTTTCCTGTATGCCAATACATCACAAGATCGCCATTAACAAAGGTAGCAAAACCAACAATCTTTCTTCACCAAAAAGACAAATTTACACAGCCAATTAGAAATTCGTTTGCAGTCAAAGTATTCACCTCAGAGCAAGGATCAATATCAAAAAACTCGACGGCGCAGGGCTTGTTCTGGCTCCCCCACGCCTCCCGAGCCTCGTTCACCCCGGCCGAGTAATCGTCTACAACATAAACCCATTCAATAAACTTCAGATAATTTTGCAAAAGTTTCGATGTTTTCGATCGAAGAGGTCATTGGGAGCGCCTACCGATGCCAATGTAGTGGCCGATTTGGGCGTCGAGCCACTTGCGGGTGTCGGCGCCGGCGGTGCAGTAGAGATCGCAGACTGCGGCGTAGGGGGAGGCGAAGATCCTCACCAGCGCCGTCTTCGCAAACTCGTAGAGTCTGAAGGCCGCCGTCGGCTCCGCCCTGCTCCCAAACACTGCTCCGTTCATCGCCGCCGCCGCCGCCGCCGCCGAGGTTGGCTGCCCAGCTCCGGTTGGAGACTAACGACCGAGTGGTGTGAGCCTTGATGGCTTAAATGGGCCGGTCACTAATGACCATGGGCTTTTATGATGTTGTAAAATGGGCTTTTGTTAGGGTTGTTAATTGAGTGTGCATTCAATGTTTGTATCGGTTCGACTCGACACGAAAGTCAATATTTAAATGCTCGAACTTGAAATCGAATCCTACGAACCGAGCTTGAGTAAGGCCGTGCTCGACTCGATTTGACTCGGTTATGACTCGAACTTGACTATTCAAACTCGACTCGATAAATAATATAATAATATAATTTTTATATTATATATATAATATAAAAACTATATTATTATATTATTTTATTAAGTCGAGTTCGAGTTGACCTATAAATTATGACTAGTAAAGAAGTGAGATAGTTGAGATGGTAGGTATTTAAGTCCTTGACATTTGATCAAGGTTGTGAGTTCAAATCACGTCAATTTCATGTTTTTAATTGAGTTATGACTTTTAATCAAGCCGGTTTCGAGCTCACGAACGAGTTGGGTTCAAACTGGTTTTGAGCTTATGAACGAGCTGGGTTTGGGTTCGAAAAAATTAAATAGTTTAAGTTTGTTCGAGTTCGAGACAAACTTGAACACGTAAAAAATATTCGAGTTGAGCTCGAACATGTATGTTCAAAATTCGTTTTATCTCGAATTGAGTTCGAACGAACTTCGAATTATTCAAGCCAAACTCAAATATAAGTCGAGCTCGGCTCGCTCGCTCGTTTAGCACCCCTAGCTTTTGTTTAGGTCCACCCAACTAGGGGGGGGGGGGAGGGGCTTCCATACCTACTAGGGCTAGGGTCTAGAATTGGGTCTGACCGGCGATTATTAATAAAAAAGAATACGGTTGAGTTATCACCATAGTCGCGCTATTTAGAGTTAAGAGTTGAGGGTTAGGAATGTAACAAAAATCATATAGGAGGGGAGGTCAAATTCAAGATCTTTTAATTTGATATATGTTTTTTTACATAATTATTCTCTACGTTGATTTCAAGAGTAAAGATTTAGTTTTGTGTTTGCTAATAAATTGATTTACTCATTTATAAAGTCATAATTTGTTGCCCGTTTGTATTAATATTGTTGGGTAGGTTAATCCTATCACTAAATATTGATTATGTCATCTATGTATACAAGCTCGTAAAGAAGATGTATTCCATGACTTCAAGGCATTATATTACACAAAAAGGTACGTAATTCTATACGTGCATGTTTCGAAGAATTTTTATCAAAAATCCTAATAGGAAATTACTCGATCATCAACTACTAATTAAGACTTATTTCACTATGTTTTTGGCCATCTTCCATTCTAATCCATGACTTAAAGGAGAAAGGTTTTTTAGTGATTTCAAGTATTCGTGCGCCTCTCGGCCAATCTCCATATCCACCATAACCAGAGTGCCGAGCAAAACATAGCCAAAGCGTTTTGTATGGACAACACCAGTCCAACCCATGGTTATGGCCGACAAATATAGCCTGCCAATGTTCACAAATCAATAATAATCAATATATGTCAAATTCAAGTCGTTGTTATATACCAACATTAATATTAAGCTTATTTATAAGGATCAGTTTAAGAACACACTCACTAAGATGCTCATGCTAATGCACTTAGTCATTCTTCATATAAACATGCATGGTGCACATTATATATGTACAATATGCAAGTGTATGATGTGTATCTGAAAACTGTGTACCTTAACTGTAGGCCTCTTTGAGATGATGTCCATGATCCCCCATTCTGCTTCTTGGGCAGCTACTTCCTCCATGTTAATGGAACCAACACACGGTTTATTTATTGTACCCTTTGGGGCGACTTCCTGGTATGCTTTACTTGGTATATGCCAAAAAATGATCTCTGGGATGCTGTCAAGAAAACCATTGAAAATGCTGTAAAAAACACTTCACCGGCTCCTTATAATTTTTATGTCATAAAGATTGATAAGAAAGCTTCGATATAATTGTAAGTTAAAGATCATGATTTTTAATTTCAGCTCATGCATATATAATTGTATACCAAGCTTACTTTGAGTTTGGATTGAGCTCTTGTGACTTGTTTAGAAACCAGCTCGCCTGGGCACTAGAGATCACCTCCGGGTAAGAACCACCACCAGAGTCCAAAATATAGAAAAGAGCAACAGTTTGCTTTGAGTCTTCGGGTGATTTGAGTTGGAGAAAATAGTTGGACACACTAGGCCAAAGCTCAGAATCCCCAATCTGGGTATAAGACATCTTATCGTTTTTTATTTCTCTCTCCACCAATTCAATGCGGTGGACACCACCAATTTTGCAGCTTGAATCATCCCCTAATTTGAAGAAAAACTGATTAGATGGAAGCGAAACATTTTTCATTCCAATGCAACCTTTACCATTCTAAACAAAACATTAATTAAAAGTTGCAAAAGCAAAAGCTAGCTAGGTGCCTAAACATATTTTGTGGAGCTTGGAACACAGCAATGGTGGAGCTCCTGTGGGCGAAAACCAGTCAGGTGGCCACTCAAAGGAAGCATCATCATGGTTGCCAAAGACTGTCGCCCAAGGGATTCCTCTTCTTCTTGTGGGGGAGATTGCCTTGTCCCAGTACAGGCTAGCATTAGGAGTGGGCAGATTATTAGCCGTAATGACATCTCCAAGGTATACCACAAAATCTGCATACGTACAATCAAGCACACAAAACAGATCAATGCACTGTCCATCTCCTTTCAACCATTATTATCTTTGGGGCACTACATTGAAACATCCAATGTGATGATAACCCACAAGATGTAAACGACAAGGTGTTATTAATGTACAGGTATATATACCTAACAGCATGCGCCATGAAAGTGAGAGACTAATTACACTAGCACAGCGTCATGTATCCGCTTGGTGATAGATACTGTCATGCAAATGAAATTTAAAATATATTTTAACATTATACCTATATATAGTGAAATTGATAATTTAAGTGTTGGAAAAGTATCCGGCCATCAAAATTTTACTATTGATGATAATAGATTGGTCGGATAATCACGGCGAAGAGGAAGAAGATGATCACCTGGGGCCTCGGCGTCTAGTACGTTGGAAATGACTCGTTCGGACTTCACGTCCTGCAAGGGCCCCCAGTCCGTCCAAGCATTCTCCCCGTAGTGCAGGTCAGCAAACAAGGCCACCCGAAAGTCCGGAGAGTCCTGCCGGAAATAGAGCTCTCCCTTCCGCCCACAGCCTGCTGCAACCCCGAAGGTGATCAGACCAATCAAGAAGGATATGATAGTGAAGAATGCATGACATGGACAAGGTAGAGAAGGAGAACCCATTGTTGTATTATGGATGGAGAGGATAAGATGGATGAGTTTTACATTAATTCCTAAGCGTCCAACTTTTCTTTTCTAAATAATGCAACAATCTTGCTTGGGAAAAAAACAATCTAATAGTTGGAACTTGGACCCCCCTGTCTCAAGATACTAATGGTATTTTGTTCTGTGAGGTTAACTGAAAGATACCTTATTTCTGGGGAGAATGTTACAGAAAATATGCCAGACCCAAGTTCAATAGGAATGGAATGTTAACTCGTTTCCTAAAAATTAAAAACTTTCGTGTGAATTGCTGTCTTCCTCCCATAGGAGTAAAAAAGTATCCATATAGACAAAAAGAGCAGCTTTGCTTGCTAAATGCCGAGGCATCAACTTCGTACTAACCAAATGACAGAAAAGATCATCAATCCTACCAATTAGGTATGACCGTGATGTAATCAGATGAAAACGATGACACCTAAAGATCATCAAGACTTTCGGAAGCCTGTTTAATCAAGGTGATACGTACAAACAACTAAAATATATAACTTTAGTTTTTAAGTTGTTAACTCGGGATTTCTAACCAGAGATGCACGACGACTACATAATAATCATGAAATAAGCCAAAATTCATGTGTATTTGACATGATATTTTTGTATTCAGAATGAGCCCATTAAAACAAGATGCATGAACTGCATATTTGCATTTGTCAAGCAAACAACATTAAATTTGAAACTCATTGAAGCATCTGATGCAGCCAAAACATGTTCCACACTAACGATCCGTCATTTCTGAGGTCCTTCCACTGAGTTCTGGCATGTTTGAGTTTGCTTGCATTGATAAATACTCAACATATAAATGATGGGGGTCTCCTCTCTAGCTCATATAGGGCTATCGAGAGAAACCAACCAAATTCCACGTTCACTTGTACCAACCGGTCAGCAGATATCTTAACCCAAAACATAAGATACAGCAGAAACCCTATTTAATGTTTAAAAAGTAAAAAAACACAAATATCTTTGGTTATAAACATATAATTGTGAATTTTGTTTTAGAGAAATCCTAGAGCAACTTCTCCTTCAGTTACTGGAAGACTTACCTGAAATGACAATAGCCTAAGGCAAAGAGATTTCTCAGAGCACAAACCAAAAAGTCTAAGAAAAAGGTTTACAAGGATCCCATCCCTGGTTCCAGCAAAGCCGACCAGTTTGGGGATTAAATCCACAAAATGAAAAATTTTAAACAAGTTACTGTTTAAAAACTTTAGTTTAAACAGATTATTTTTTGCTACAAACTGCATTTTGAAGGCGATGTCTAGGGCATGGGATGATAGCTGACAAGATGATAATTGTTAGATATACCTATCGACAGTAGGTACAAACAAAGTTCTGGTAAGATACATGCATCAAAGCTACTTTTGGACAATACCTGAGGCAAAGAATATAGAAAATTCCAGATCTATGGCAGTAAAAAAAGGAGGAGAGTTTCACGGTGAAATTTAAAAAAAACAGTTTTGTTAGTACCTGCTAAAAATATTAGTTACCATATCAAAACAATTGGATGTCAATAGATAGTCCACAAATTAGTAGATGAAATAGATCTCAATTGCATTTTCTGAGATTTAAGATGCTGCAATCCGCATTTCTAGTGGATCACCTCACCCTCCCAGATCTAAGATTTCGTTGCAGACTACGACACCAGTCAATCAATAAACTTCTAACTTATTTTAAACAAGAATTATCGAAATTTGAACTGGCTCCAAGCCTCCAACTCATACAATTTCAAGTGATTTTTTTTTTAAGAATTGCATATTAAACTTGAAAACAAAATGACGAGCTCACCTGTAATGACCTAAAATACCTACAACAGCCGTAGCCATTCCAGAATAATAAGTGGAAGTGTCACCAACAAAAACAGAAGCAGGATACCTAGATGTTGCAAAAACAAGAAAGCAATAATGCATTCGAACATTAAAGAAAAGGGACATTTGTAAATAGAATATGGCCGTCACACAGGATCATAATTACAAGTTATAGAAAAGTATAGATAAAGAAGTAGCTAATAATGGCTGAACAAGGGAAATGGAGAAAGCATAGACTTGTTGATATTCAGGGTCAGTTGATGCTCCAATTAGCAAGACATTGTGAATTAAGATCTGCAACATCAAAGGCGAGTTCCATTTAGAGAGTGTCAATAAAGACAACGATGAATGATTAAACAGGCAAGCAGATGTATGTGAATTATGTATTTCTGTTTTGACTCTGCTATATTATGGTTCCATTATAAAACAGCAACCCAGCCAGTCATCATATTTAATTATCCAAAATCAAGAGAACTACAAATCTTTTTCTTCAACTTGAATAAGAACTTCGTTAGGTTTGTTCATTTGTTTAGGTTATGAGTTGATTTTGCAACTAGTGAGATATATCAATCAAGAAAACCCTGTATATAGCACGGAATACTGTCAAATTTGGCAATGTTTCTAGGTGATTATAGAAGAATAAGATCAACAACATTTTTCTATCTCAAATATATACACTAATTAAACATTAAACAAAATATATGAGAGAACAAAAGGACTAAGAATGATAACATGTATAAAAAGACTAAATCTAAAATAGATTTTATACCATCATGCCAGATTGTAGATTCAAGCTGCAATGATCAAGATCAGGAATTGCAGAACCAACTAAAGACTATGGCATCATATAACCACATGACACTGAGGATGTTTTACTTGAGAATCCAATGTACATGAAGAAGGATGGCTAGTGTCACAGTCCTATCCTATGGTAGAATTTTCTGTCCCACCAGAGGCACTGTGATGGCGTATTTCCCTCTTAGGAAACACTCAGCCAACACCAATCCCGCAATATGAGATCAACTCCGGAAGCGAAACTCGAACCACAACACCGTGTGTTCGGTAACCGCCACGCTATCGAGGTTTCCGGTGCAAATACCGAAACTGCACGCACCCGATACCGCAACCCCAATCAGCCTTTGCTTGATCACAATACCGATACAGCGCCCTCGAATACTGCTATTCGTAGCGATATGCTGTCCCGAGAACCAAACAGCACCACGCTGCCCGACCGCTCCAAATACCG
>JAVDBV010060449.1:0-13948 GCA_032619315.1 Piper longum
ACTCGAGTCCTGAAATTGACTCTATAGGAGGGAATCAAAGTAATAAGGCTAAATTTGCCTCGAATACTAAACTCAATCAAACTGGGCCCATAGGGGCATAAATCGAGTGATCTAAAATTCCTATGATGCATGCAAATGATGTACCCAAAAAAATCCTAAACGGATACTAAACGTCGTAACGGCCTAAATCTAGGCCTAAAATCCTGTCTAATACATAAAAATAAATCAGTATACCTCAGTATACACTAATAACTCATGATCTTATAATTTGCATTTCGGGCATACTCATCCTCCATAACATGTTCATACGGCCATTTAGGCCCATACTCATAATCTGAAACTAGTTTGGCTCGATCTCGCTCGAACCAAATCGATACTAACCCGAATAGGCAAAACCTAAATCGGGTAAAACCCTAACCCAAAAATGGGGTTTTACAAGTTTTATTTAATTCTGGTTGTACACACTCATTTATATCGGTCACACACACAAATAGGATCGGAGGTCAAATAGAGGATTTAGGATATTCTTTATTATTGTCCATTCTTATCAGTGGAGTTGTAGCCATTGGCAAGTGTGTGTGCAATGACCCTGTTGAGATCCAACAACGACTATTAGTACCTGATTTGATATTATTTAGGATGACAAATTTTGGCGTGATCTTTAGGATGGATTGGATGTCCAGACAGAGAGCCCTAATAGATTTTTGGAGGAAGAAGGCGACTTTCTGATGTGGGAGGCTCCGCTTCTTCCTCCTTTGATAGGGCAGAGATAGAGAGCACGGTCAGATCTCGTATCGAGGTATAGTGAGGTAGTTGGATAGGGGATATGAGTTGATGAGGCCACCTTAGTAGTGACTGAGAAAAATAGTTTAGGTGGTAGACTGAGTATTAAGTAGATTCCAGTGGTCAAGGAATTTGCAGATCTCTTTCGAGACGAGATCACCTAGTTGCCACCAAACAAAGAGGCTGATTTTGATATTGACCTGATGCTAGGGATTGCACCATCTTTAGTGCTCCATATAGGATGTCACTACTTGAGCTCCAAAAGCTCAAGGATTAGTATCAAATATTGTTGTATTAGGGTTTTATCTGACCGATTGTCACCATAGGGAGTGCCAATTTTATTTGCGACGAAGAAGGATGGGAGCATGCATTTGTGCATTGACTATGAAAGGCTAAACCCTATTACCATCAAGAACAGATATCCTATTCCTCTCATTGATGACCTATTTTATTAGTTAGCTCAATCGTTATCTTTTGGAAGATTGATTTGAGATCCTGGTACCATCAGTTAATGATTTGAAGATTGCATTTATGACGAGGTATGGACACTATGAGTACTTGGTCATGCCCTTCAGCTTCAACAATGCTCTGGCAGCATTCATGGAACTCATGAAAGAGTGTTCAGTGCCTACTTAGATCAATTTGTCTTACTCTTTGTGGATGACATCTTAGTGTACTCTTCATCGATAGAGGAGCATGAGCAACATCTCTGTATTGTGTTATAAACCCTAAGGGAGCTCGATTGTATGGAAAATTCTCTAGGTTTGATTTTTGGCTTTCGTAAGTTAACTTCTTAGCACACATTGTGCTAGTAGTAGGGATTTCAATAGATCCGGTAAAAATAGAGGCAATTGTACAGTGGAAGTGGCCGAGCAGACCTTCAAAGGTTCATAGTTTTCTTGGACAATCAAGGTATTATCATTGATTTATACATGGTTTTTTCTCCATAGTAGTCCCTCTCACACAATTGACAAGGAAGGAATAACACGTTGTATGGATCGATGAGTGTGAGTAGAGTTTCAAGACAATGAAGGAGAGGTTTACTTTGGTGCCTGTTCTCACAATACCAGAGGGACATGATGACTTTGTGGTTTACACAGATACTTCGATTATTTGCCTCAGTTGTGTCTTGATGCATAGAGAAGAGGTTATTGCTTATGCATCTTTTTAGCTAAAGGTTCATGATCGTAACTATCCTACTCATGATCTAGAACTTGCAGGAATGATCTTCTCCCTCAGGACATGAAGACATTACCTCTTTTGAACTTCCTTCAGACTTTTGATGGATCAAAAAAGTCTAAATCATATCTTCACATAGGAAGACCTGAATAGCCGACAGAGGAGATGGTTAGAGTTGTTGTATGATTATGAGATCATTATCTCATATCATGTGGGCAAGGTGCCTTGAGTAGGAGGACAATTTGAGGCTCAGTGGGGATGGCAGTAGTTTCAGTGACTCTGATTGATATAAGCCATAGACAATTAGTTGGGATGATGATCTAACTCTTGATTCAACTAAGTGTCCCAGAACAGATTAGAGCAACGCGGGATTGAGTTAATGGTTAGAGCAGGGGGTTTACCAAGACTTGGCTAGAGATATAGAGGATTAGTCAACGATAGAGGCCACCTCTTCGTTCTTAGCATCCCTAAGTATCCCAGACTTCGTAATAATACTCTTCACTAGGCCCACACTTCGAGGTGCACAATCCATCACTGTGTGACGATAATGTATCACGACATTCGACGATTTTATTGGTGGCCGGGACTAAAGAGGGAGGTCATTGACATCATCACTAGGTGTTTAGTTTCAGGTGAACGTCGAACATGCCCACCCTGGACACAGAATCGATGTTCAATACTACCCCTAGATTGATGGGAAGTCTGAGAGAACCATTCAGATCCTTGAAAATTTTCTTAGGGCTTGCATGTTAGACTTTGGAGGCAATTGGGAATAACATTTGTGATTGGTAGAATTTGTGTACAATAAGAGTTATCAGGCTAGCATTGGGATGGAACCGTTTGAGGCACTATATGGCAAGACATGTAGATCTCCAGGGTGTTGGGCTCACGGCTGTGATGATTCAGCGAACGCAAGATGTATTGATGTAGATCCGAGAGATGATGGGATAAGATTGGGGCTGACAAAGGTACTACATCGATCAGCACCGGCGAGATGTCCAGTTTGCGGTCGGTGATCATGTTTTCCTAATAGTCTCCCCAATCAAAGGAAACAAGAGATTCAGTACGTGAGTGAAACTCAGTTCATGATACATTGGCCCATTCAATGTTCTAGAGCATGTTGGTTTGGTGGCCTATTGCCTTGCACTACCACCTCACCTATCAGTCATCCATCTTCTGTTTCATATATCCCTATTTAAGGAGTAACATCCATATAACTCCTACGCTGTCAGCTACAGTGAGATAGAGCTTCGCCCCGACTTGACATATCTAAAGGATGTAGGGAAGATCGTTGATTGCTGGGGGAAGAGTCTCAAAAGTAAGGAGGTTCCCTTAGTGTGAGTACAGTGGATTCAATGAGGAGTTGAGGAGCCTACATAAGAACATGATGACAAGATCAGGAAGAGAGATCCTGAGTTGTTTGAGCAGCCAATTTCATAATCGGTATCCTAGCTTTCAATTTTCAATTTCAGTTGGTGGTTCTAGTGTTTGAAGCCTCCTTGATTTAAAATTTCAGGGATAGAACTTTTATGAGGGAAGGTTGTAAAACCAGAGACTAGAGTAATGGTTTATTGTCTCCAGCTGGTCGGTTCAGCTTTCATAATATGCACGCATGGCTAAGGCTAACCTTGTGTAAGTACTATGAGGGTTCTTGTATATACTAGTATAATGATAGTGTTAAATACTCAACAACATACTGAGTTATCAATATATACAAGAGTATATAATTGTTTGCTTTTTTTATCTATTAGGTCTTAGAATTAGATTTAGGTCGTTGATTGTAATAGTGTGCATTGGTTAGAATTTAGTTGGGTTGGTAGTTTCTGAAGCATGTCATATGGTGGATGTTAGACTTAACTTACTTTACCATTTTGTTTTGACTCACATCCGTGACATGTTTAATACACCACGACAACCCTTAGACAACTTTTACACCCTCCTAAAATACCACTTTACACCTAATTGATCTTATCCTATCGGAGTGTAAAATTACCAAAATTCCTCTAGGATTTACCCATTACCCAAAAAGTCTCATCTTTTCACCAAGATTTCCCAACCTACCCTAATGAAACCACTAAAATACCTTAAATAGCCCAACTAAACATTTCTATTAAATTGTCTACCCCCACCTAATCCCTCCAATACCCAAGGTACCCCTCCCTTCTATCTCTTCTTCTTCACCGCTCCTGCCCAATCATTCCTCCCTCAACCACACTGACCACCGCCGCTATCACTACCACAGGCCAGCCGCAACTCTCCTCACCGTTCAGCCCTCTCCCAATCTCCACTTCTTCCTTCTTTTTCTTTTCCCTTCTTTTCCCCTGCTCGCTCTTCTTCCTACCCACCTTACCGCCTGCAGCAGCAGCTCGTTATCCCTCCATGCCGTTGGTTTTGGTTTCCCCTCCTCTTACCTCCCTCCCTCATCCTTTCCTACTCCTTTCCCCTCGCTGGTCATCAGCCACAGCCGTCAACACCTCCTTGCCTGCAACCGCCGACCGCCGTCATGGTCTCCCCTTTGGGTCATTATAGGTACCCATCTTCCTCTTTACCATTTCCTTTTCATTTCATCATCATTTTAGTTGTCTAGTCCATCATCATGTATTGCACACTATTTGTAGTTTTGCTCAATATCTCGATGTTGTTTGTATGTGATGGCTCATTAATGTGGATTAATATTGATTTAAGAATTTTTATGAATAATTATTGTTATTGTACAAGGCCTTAGTGATGTAAATCAGTAATGACGTCTTTAACCGTGTTTCCATGATTTAGAAAAAATGACTTTTTTACTTTGATTAAAAGTGGGGAGTTGATTGGTTAAGTTAAAATACGTGTTGATTGATTTATGTTGTTATTTTGAATTGCTTGTGAAGTGATTAATATTTGAATCATACTTATGGCCATCATGATAATTGAATGTTAATTTACTCATCATAGTTATGGTTACTATTCGCTTGTTGGGGATTTAAGCATCTCAATGGAAGGTCGTTTGTAATCTAATTGAACATGGATGTTAGTGTGATCAAAATATCACTTCATATAACTTATTTATGCTCTAGTACTATTAGTAGTTTCGCATCCTTGTTCATTTTATTGGTAATGATTAGTATGATCTTTGTTCTTTTACAAGTATGGGTGGTCTAGTAAATTATTTCCAATCCTATAGTGCATGTTATGACCTGTAAGATCATTGGTTGGGGAGTGTTCTTATTCTTCTCATGTCTTTGTTATTGTTCATATCACTAGATGATTGATTCACTTTTCCATGATTTATTCATGTATGTGGTATCATTACAGTGGTATCATTTCATTCGATATAATCATTTTGTGTTGTTTACTATACATATTTAGGCTTATTATTGATGTTGCCTTGTATTGATGAGTGTGCATTCATTCATATCATCCCTACATCACGTAAATATGGACGTTAGTAAGTAGTCATGTTTGTGTAGGTTCAAAGTAAAAGTTCGTCGTCTCCCCGCTTGGAGCTTCTAGCAAGTCCATTCGGATTTGCTTCTTAGATTTGTCATTCTTCTTCATCGATGTTTTGTTTTACAGATCGCAAGACATGTTAAGTGACTATTTTATTGAATCTCACTTAACACGGGTTATTTAAACATATCGTTCTTCCATAATTAACACCTTTGAAGATGAGATCCCTTGTGTTATTTGCCTTATGAACATAGTTTTATCGAGTTTTCTATAAATCTAGAGTTGGAGATGGCAACATGTACATACCGTGAGAGGGCTCATGTGTAAGTTACAGTAGGCTCTAGATTGGTGAGAGGATCCGAATAACTCTACATCTTGAGTTTCCCCACACTCGGAGAGGCGAAGAGTAGACGGATATTATTGTGTACAGTGCATGTTTAGAATTGTGGTCTTAATGAGTATCAAAGACAACTGCCTGAGAGTGTCCAGCCTCTCTGCTTTAGGCGAAGAGAAATATAGAGGTTTAGATAGGGCTTAAGATACTGGTTTTCCTGAGAGTGTGACTATTATGATATTGCTAAGAGAAACATTGTTATGAGTGGCACAACACGAGTCAATTCGGGATGCTATCTAGTTTGGAGCTTAATAACTCCTCAGTAGATGCCCTTTGAGTGTTTAGTAGGAGTTATATGATTGTTTGCTTTTCATAAAAGTTAGCTCTCATTTACCAGTTTGATATATAGTTATTTCCACGCTAGTGACACCCGTTGTTGTCACTTTTCCGTTGTCTATGTAGGTGAGGATCTAGAGGGGGAGTTGTTGGCCTTGAGAGAGGAGCAATGGTCTTCCTTTGCACACACATTCCTAGCACGACATTGTATTTCTTGGTTGTGTTGCTTTTGGATTATCTTTTGCAATGTACTTATGATGTTCTCATCCATTTTGAGTATCAATCATGTATTATCTTATTTGTATGCATTCTAGAAATATTTGAATTATTTTGAGGCTTATTCAGCTAGTTAAGACCCAGTTTATGACTTGTGATAAATAATATTCTGGTTTTGATGTAAAAACCTTTATTTGCTTGCTATTATATTATATATTGTTGTACAGGTTGGCTCTTCATTACATTTTTTTGGGAGACTTTGTATGTTTTATTTTAGAATATTCTATAATTTTATTATTATTTAATTATTTTGGATGTGACTACTTGTTATCTCATTCATGTAGCATCATTCTAAGATGTGCATCTTATTCATGCATTGCTTGTGCATTGGTAAAGTTCTCCGTGTTTAGATACCAAGAGGGTTTAGATCTCTTCCGCTTAGATTTGGGTCGACCAACATAATTAATTTTAGAGTTCGTTCAATCCACTGTAAGAATTCTAGTCCTGTTTAAGAGTGAAACCGGACTCGGGGTGTCACAATTAGGTAGGGCCAATAGTAGAGAAACAGTTAACCTCTTCATCAAGGTTTGGAAACTTTGTTCACACTTCTCATCCCATAGAAATTTGACATTTTTTCTTTCCAATTTTTTCATAGGTATAGCTACTTGAGAGAAATTCGTGATGAACCTTTGGTAGTAACCTGTCTGCCCTAAAAAACTTTGAATATCCATTAGTGTCCTTTGTATATGCCACTTAAAAATAGTTTGAATCTTTGCTTGATCCACTGATATACCATTTTCAGAGATCATATTTTCAAGAAAGTTTGCAACTTTCATCCATCAATCATACTTAGAGAACTTAGCATACAACTAGTTATTTCTAAGAACGTAGAATGTCATCCTTAGATGTGTTTTATGATTAATCTAATTATCAAAATAAACAAAGATATCATCAATAAATACAATAATAATATTTTTTAAATACCGGCAATATACCATCTTCATAAGTGGCATGAATGCTGCAGAGCATTATTGAGTCCGAAAGGCATCAGTACAAACTCATAATATCAATAACAAGTTCTCAATGTCATCTTAGCTATGTCTTGCTCCATCACTCTTAGCTGATGATAACTAGAATGAAGGTCTATTATAAAAAACACTATTGCCGTCCTTGGCTGGTCAAATAGGTTATTAATCTTCAGTAATGGGTACCGATCCTTGACTATAGCCTTATTCAGTTGTCTATAATTAATATAAAGACAAAGAGATCTATCTTTTTCCTTAATAAATAATACTTGTCCTCCCCATGTAAATTTACTTGGGCGACTAAATTCAGCTTCTACAATCTTCTCTAAGTGAGCTTTCAACTCTTTTAATTTAGTTGGAGCCATCTAGTAGGGTGTTTTAGAGATCGGTTCAGTACCAAACACTACATCAATTGTAAACTCAACAACCTCTCTAGGTGGTAGAACACCCGACAATATTTAAAGGAATACATCGGAAAATTTTGACACAATGGGGATAGAAGCTAACTCTAATGGCTCTTCACTTAACTTTACCTAACTAGTAAGCATTCCTGTTCCATCTTTTTTACTTTGCCAAACGCACATTATTATTTTAATTTAAAGCCAATTTCCTATAGTTGTCCATAATTAATTTATGGACTTAGAACACCTACTAAACAAATATTATAGGAGGCCATTTGCGTCAACGCAACATTGATCGGAAGGCGCGAACTCTCTATATAACCTCGGAAGGCGCGAACTCTCTATATAACCTCTCATCACCTCAATATATAAAAAGATAATTTAGAAGCTCAATATCTAACTAGATAATTTAGAAGCGGAGCTTCAACTTCAACCTTGGTTCTCTATATATAGTACTGAGCAGGCATAGGCACAGTAAAACAAGCTTCTCACTTTGTGTAATTTTTACAATAGCTTGGTGCAAGCATGATAAGCCCGAGCGACTTCTATAATGTAATGTGTGCCATGGTGCCCCTCTACTTCGCCATGTTCTTGGCCTACGGCTCCGTCAAGTGGTGGAAGATCTTCACTTTAGAGCAATGCTCCGGGATCAACCGATTTGTGGCCGTCTTCGCCGTCCCCGTCCTCTCCTTCCACTTCATCGCCCAAAACAATCCCTACCAAATGGACTCCAAATTCATACTCGCTGACACACTCTCCAAGCTCTTCGTGCTCGTTCTCCTCTCCGTCTGGGCATACTTGACTAAGGGTGGCTCCGAATGGCTCATCACCATCTTCTCGGTCGCCACCCTCCCCAACACTCTCGTCATGGGCATCCCTCTGCTTAGGGCCATGTATGGCGACTTCACCCAGAACCTCATGGTCGAAGTGGTCGTCCTACAATGTATTATCTGGTATTGAGCATTAAAGTGCCACAAAATCGATATTCATTGATTCTAATTGGGTTTATTAGAAATTGGTCAAATTAATGCTTCAACAAATCCATATTCATTTGTAGGTACACTCTGTTGCTCTTCCTCTTTGAGTACAGAGCTGCCACTCTTTTGATAAAAGAAGAGTTTCCTGGTGCCGCAGCCGCTTTGATATCCAACTTCGAGATTGATGGCGACGTCATCTCGCTCGATGGCCGAGACTCACTTCGGACCGACTCAGAAGTGGATACCAACGGCCGCATCCACGTCCGTATCCGGAGATCCACCTCGTCGGTGCCGGAATCTGCCCACTCGTCCTCTCTAGGCATCACCACCCCTCGTCCGTCCAATCTCTCCGGCGCCGAGATCTTCTCTATCCGCACCCCAGGCCGCATGCCCGGTCTACTCCTCCCCGGCGACTCCGACGTTTTGGCGACACCACGTTGGGCTACCGTTCGGGCACGAGTCCTCGGCTGTCCGGATATGCCTCGTCCGACGCGTACTCCCTCCAACCAACGCCGAGGGCATCCAACTTCAACGAGATGGATCTGAATGTGGGGACATCAGTGAACACACCGACCTGGATCAGATCTCCGGTGGCCGGAAAGGTTTTGCAACAGCAGTCGCCGGTGGTCGTGCCCGGGATGAGGATGGTGTGGGAGTCGTCGCCGGGGAGATATCAGGCGAGGGGAGATCGACATGTCATGGCCAAGGATGTTGGAGGTACGTACACTAATGGATGCTCTTATGAGAGGTTCTTAGCTAGGAGACTAGGACTTTGTTGGTATTTCCTGATTTCTTGTCATGCATGGTGCCCCATAAGGGAATCATTACAATGTTGAAGAGAGTAGGATTCCTGTCCTCCTTCATTGTTTGTTTGTTTGTGAATATTTTGGTCATGAATATTATTAAGTTGGTAATTTAGTTTGAAAAAATATTTAAACTATTTATATTTATCTTTATTACCCATTTTTCACCTGGCTTAGAAGTTTTGGATTTGGTGAAATGGCATCCCAATAAAAGCCTTGGGTAAAAATATTTGTGAGTGAAATTATGTATGTAGATAAATATTGCCTAGTTGAAAACAAAAAAAGTCTTTAAGAGACAAACAACACCACGTTCCCTAATGAGATACACCTACATGTAGAGAACAACCTGAACGTCATTGTCTGTATTAGTCTAATACGGGTACGGTAGGGTGGTGCTAAAGGAGGGCGTCCTCAAATACATTAACTTCATGAGTTTGGTGTTGCTGTCATTGTCTGAGTGCACTTGGCAGACAAGTGACCTGTTTGCCTATAGGGCATAAGCGGTTGGGCCTACAGGGGTGGCTTCTTTGATCGTCGTCTCGGCCTACATCGGACATGTTCCCGTCATTTTTTCTTTCCTTCTACTAATTATAAACCTATATTTTCTTTTCAAAAAATTATATAAAACAAAACATTTTATCTGAAACCAATTTTCTTACTTATTAACTTGAAAGTAGTCCACACATGGCATTATTCATTAAAAAAATTTGCTTAAATATTTTGTATAATTTTATACGTACAGAGAAGGAGATCAGTTTCAGAAACAATCCAAAAATCCCCACAGCAGAGGAAGAGGACCTGAGCGTAGACATTAGTAAAGAGATGCCGCGTGCACTCGTAATGATGAGACTCATACTAACAATGGTGGGAAGAAAGCTATCCCGCAACCCCAACACCTACTCAAGCGTTCTGGGACTTCTATGGTCTCTAATCTCATTTAAGTAATAATACTTTTGTTCATACTTTTCTAAATATTGAACTAGTCCCTTTTAGCAAACCGAGTTCCATTTATTATTTGCAAATAAATGAATTTGATAACAGGTGGGGTGTAGGAATGCCGAGTTTGGTGAAATACTCGGTCAAGATCATCTCGGATGCAGGTCTTGGAATGGCCACGTTTAGTTTGGGTCCGTACAGACATGATACTGTTAATATTTAATATTTAAGGTTTTAGGCTGTTGTGGCATAGTCAAAACTAGTTGATATGAATGGTGTATCCTTGTAGGTTTGTTCATGGCTCTTCAACCCCGGATCATTGCATGCGGAACAAGAATGGCAGTTTTCAGCATGGCAATCCGGTTTCTGAGCGGACCTATGGTCATGTCAGCTGCTTCTATAGCAGTTGGCCTAAGAGGTGTTCGTTTCCAGGCAGCCATTGTTCAGGTAATAAGTAAATAAGTTTTTTAGCCGAAAATAAAAGAAATTATTTAATATTACTATTTTGCAAAAAAAATTAAATATAACTATCAGAAAAGAATAAATTTTATTATAATAGCAAAACTATCTTTGTAAAAAAATCCTTAAAAAAAAAACTTAATTGTTGTGGACCAAGCCAGCAGCAGTGGGGTCAAGAGCAGCTAAATCTAACCGCCCCAAGGCTAGATCCAATTATGGGGTGCTCAATTGTCATTTAAATTTTTTTTGAGAATATGGTTATCGCTGCCGGTGGTAGTTGGCCGCGCAAGGCCAATGTGACCGGGATCACTCCACGGCGGCCCAATGGAGCCTGACAGCCGTATTTTTCTTAAAACAAATAAGCTAATGCTTTTTAATTTTTGAGTCGAGGGTATTTTATATAATTTGAATTTTTTCCACTATTCAAGTAATTAGGTCTAATTTTCCCACCATATTTTCAACCCTTTTATGGTAAAAAGTTCTAAATAAATATGTACATGATACATTCTCTACTTTAAAAATTATTGTTTAATATTTTCTGCGGTATATTTTTAACATAACCAAACTTTTTCGAAGCATTATTAATCACTATACTATATTTATGCCTAGATGTATCTGCTTATTATTAATAAAGGGATCTCATTACTGGCCTCTTACTAAAATTAAGAGTACTAACTAGTCAAAATACAACAACGATAATAAAAATAATAAATCAAATTATTATAGTCTATCTTCTCATTCATCACGATCAATCCTTCAAGTCAAAACCGATCAAAATCTCCATTTAATTAATTAGATTATTATAATCTATCTAATTTTTAAATAGAGTTTATCTAGAAAATTAAAATTTATATATAAGATAATTCGCATCTAACACAACATCTTGCCTATTTTAGTTCAACCAGATTGAACTAAATTTTAAAATTATAAATAATGTGTTTTATTAAACATGGAAAAATATATTGTGATCGATATTGACTATTAGATAAATTATGAGCTTTTTACAAAAAATAAGGAATAGATTTTTAATATTACCAATGGAAAATCAAACATATTTACTAAAAAAAGTAAAAATATGAATTGTTTTAAATGCCCCTATCTAGATTGAAATTTTAAAAAAATAATAAATCCCGTCTCCACTGAATATAGGTTGCTACTGAGTCTAGCCTTGGGTAACTAGTCTAGCCGCTCTAGGGCGCTCTCTAAAAAAAAAAGATTTTTTTAATTAGAAGGCAATATTGTCATTATCAAAAAAAATTATTTTCTTGTAATTAGCTTTGATTTTCCCAACACTCAGTAATATGAAAAAATATCCTCCCTTTTCTAGTAATAAAATTGTAAATTATCATGATTTAAAAGAAAGGTTTTGGGAAATTTTATATTAAAAAAATGGATATAAATTAAAATTGTACAAATACTTAAAATGTATCGAATTTGAAATGCATGCATACATACGTGGCATACTCGTTATGGGGTTGCCCAATATAGGATATGGTATTTAAAAGTTATGTCATGAGGGGTGAGCATTTTGGTCAAGTTGGTTTCAAACAGATATAACTAAATCTTGTTTTGTGTCTAGATTTCGTAACCAAAACTGAACTGAACTATAACTAAAACCAAATTGTACCAAACCAAAATATTTTGGTTAGGTTGGTTGGGTGACCCAATAACCGAATCAAATAATAATTTATAAAAATAAATTTGTTTAATTATTTAATCAATATTATATTATTATTTTAGTAGACATAATCATTTAATAAGTAATGTTAATATATATGTATATATATCATATTTAATATAGAAAAATCAATATAAAAGTATTACAACATGAAATATAAATTTTATAATTTTAAAAATTCTACTACTTTGATTAATTTGACTCGGCTAGTTTCATAACCGAAATAACAATATGGTGTTGTGAAAAACGGGTAATTTTCACCAAAGATAACTAGTTCACTGTGAGAACTATTACCTAGATGACAAGCGTGAAAACTATTGTACTAAATAATTACCCCAAGATAAAATTCCCAGGAAAGTTGGTGGGACACGATAATCCGCTTAAAAACCAACTCCTAGACAGAATTTTATCAAGACAAGTAATATAAATAGCACAATAATTAACACCAACTATACCCGACAATAGCTATTAAATAGACACGAAAATAAAAGAACAAACACCAGAATTTAACGAAGTTCGGCAATTGCCTACGTCCTCGGACACTACCAAAATAATATTTCACTAAAGAGAAATATTACAAAGAGAGAGAATTACCGATGGTAGAAAAGGCAATTACTACCAGTAGAAAGGGAAGTAGGTAATTCAGGATTACCCTTGGGATGATTTACTAAAGAGGGGGGAGGGTCCCTTTTATAGGAAAAGAGCCCCCCCCCACATCCCACACCATTTAGATGTGGGATTTATGCCATTCAACAATTCTCCACCTTGGCAAAATCCCATATAATTCTCTCACAAAACCATCTTTCAGTAGTGTCTACAAGCTTCAGCTTTCAATTTGTAACAATATTGACCAAGTCTAAACAATGTTTAAACTTGACCGCAGTTACCACTTTTGTCAGCATATCAGCAGGGTTCTCAGTGGTCGAAATCTTCTGGATTATGACTCCACCTTCTTCTATAATCTCTCGAACAAAATGATATCGGACGTCGATGTGCTTCGTCCTTGCATGGTAAACCTGATTCTTTGCTAAATGAATAGCACTCTGACTATCACAATGCACTTTGATGTGCTTCTCTTTCATTCCCAGTTCACCAAGCAACCCTTGAAGCCAAATTCCCTCCTTTACAGCCTCTGTAATTGTCATGTACTCTGCCTCTGTAGTAGACAAAGCCACTGTTGACTGTAAGGTGGATTTCCAACTGACTGGTGCTCTTGCAAGAGTAAACACATAACCAGTAGTTGACCGTCGCTTGTCCAAATCACCAGCGTAGTCAGAATCACAATACCCAATCACACACTGACCATCTTTATCTTCCTGCTGAAATACTAGTCCAACATCTAAGGTATTCAGAATATACCTTAGAATCCATTTCACAGCTTGCCAATGC
>JAVDBV010060450.1:0-11852 GCA_032619315.1 Piper longum
CAGCTTACAACAGCACTCCTATATATATATATATATATATAATAATAATAATAATAATAATAATGTAACGATACAATTTGGGGACTATAAAAAATTGGTATTGGAAGATAATTATGTAACAATATTTTTGGGGCTATTTGGTCGTTTACTTTGAGGGGGAAGAAGGTTGTCTGCACCACATAAGTACACAATTTCAATAGGAAAAGTATCCGTTTGACAATAAAAAAAATGTATATAATCTGTAAATATAGAGTACTATATTTTTAAAATAATTGAAAATATAAATTTTAGTTGTTTCGTATATGGGTTGTTACTCATGCATGGGTGCACGTAGGTGTCATTGAGCTTTTAAGCCCCACCCACCCTCTTTTCTCCACCTCCTTCCTCCCTCCTCCTGTATTGAGGTGGTGGATTGTGTTGGACCCTTTCGGCCCCTACCCAAGCTCAAACACCACTATTAGACCCTTTGGTTGGGCCCCCAAAAGGGACTTTAAACAACCGAAGGAAACTCGCAATAGGTGTCACGAGCCTCTCTTAATCCAAAAGCTAGCTCAAAGAATAAGACTTTCCCAGTAGCCTATATACAAGTCACCAACAACATTTACGCCCGATGTGGGATAATCCCAACAGCAATAGGTGTTATGAGCCTTTCTTAATCCAAAAGCTAGCTCAATGAAAAAGGCTTTCCCATTAGCCTATATACGAGTCACCAACAACATCCATGCCCGATGTGGGATAATCCCAACAACTCTCCTTCACACATCGGGCGTGACCCGAAACAATCATCGTCCGACAATCTCACACTTTTCACCAGATGGCACCCACTTTTCTTCACCTAGAAAACTCCCCTTAAATCATCAGGTGGAACCCATAAAGGATACATCCACAATCAGCGTAGGCAAACCCAGTTTGAACTTGTCTCTGATACCATTGTTGGACCTTTTGGGTCCCCCACCCAAGCTCCTAAACCATTGTTGGGCCCTTCGGGCCCCAAAATGGACTTTAAACAACTAAAGGAAACTTGCGATAGGTGTCACGGGTCTCTCTTAATCTAAAAGTTATCTTAAGGAATAAGGTTTTCACATTAACTTATATACAAGTCACCAACAACATCCACGACCGATGTGGGATAAACCCAATACATTGGCCCCCAAATTGGGTTGAGCTCCTCCCTGTCATCTATTGCGCCACCCGCAGATGCTGCCAACTCTCACCCAATTTAGGCGACACCTCTCTCACTGCCCAGCCGAACACTAGCTCTGGATTGGAACCACCACCAACGACTGTTTTTTTTTAAAAGAAAAATTAAATTCGATTGATTATTTTTTATCTCTTATTCTATTTTGATGTTTATAATATGAAATTTGAGGCTCATTCAATTTTTTGTTTGCAAAGTATGAAGCTTTGTTGCACCGTTTTTAGCAATCAACTCCTGTAATTAGGAATCATCAAGTGGCCTGGGATGGTACATGCTAGAATGTGTTGTCTATTGAAATAAACATATTGAGGGGTCTACTAGCATGATTTCTTCAATTTAATTGCAATTCAGTATTTGGTGTTTAATTTATTTCGACTTGAAGGTAGTGAACCTCAAAATTTTGTTTTATTTTGTATGCAGTGATCTGATTTGTATTTTTTACAATAGAAATTATTTTTTGTGTGTAGTTTTGATTTGTACTAGTTCCTTATAAATTTGTTTCAGTGTCAAATTACCTTTCTAGTTCTTTAGCTCCCGTTGGGAAGAAAAGAGTAGTTGAGTTTGTTACGATGCATCTACATGTTTTTATTTGTGATATTTTCATTGCATTTCGTTGTAAATTAACTACTGTCTTCTTTTTGCATAGCTAGTTATTGGTGTGGGATGTTTATGGTAAACTAACAATATCAAATCTGCCCGTGTATTTCATTTGTTCACACCTAAGAAAAAGGGATCGATAAATTTGCTTTTCAAGTATGTGAATGTTCTTCTATATGATTTTATCTTCCATTTCAGTAACCAGTAAGTTGCAGATACTTCCACTGATCTAGTTTTTGGTATGGTTAACCTATTTTAGTTTTGTTGGCAGTGTTAAATTGTTAAAAATGGTTTCATTTTTGTATATGATATATGTTCAGCTGAGTTAGTAGAGTTGAATTTGTTGAGAATTTGTAGTGCTGAATTTGTTGAGAATTTGTACTGCTGGATGGGGTGACAAATCATTCTTTTCTACAATAGATGAGTGTGAAGACCATGTATCTGTAAGATGAACAATTGCATTCTCCATAATTCTCAAACTATGGTTTGAATGGCTGCAATTTGCTTACATATTTATTCAGTTCTATTTATTATGGAGCTCTTGCTACTGCTACATCACCCTTTGTATCTTTAATTTTAGTTACACAGGAGGTGCACTTGCTGGCCATGCTTTCAACCTTGGTAATTTAGTTTTTCTTTTGATTTACATATTGGGTGCATGAAATATTACTCAAAAGCAAACTTGTGAAATGCTGAGGGGTTGGCTCAACCTCACACCCCGTTCTTTCTATAGTTGCTAGCTGATATGTCTGATAATTAGATTAAATTTGAATTATGTGTTTATTCACCATTGCATGTACTCCGTTATAGTAGGTTAATTGTGCTAACTGAAGGAAGTTTCATCTAATAGTTATTGGCACCATATCGTGCAAGGTTTTTATTTTTTAAAATTTTATTTTCTTCATATTATAATTAGCAAAATCTTAATGTCATTTCATGTATAATTGAATCGTTGATTGGAGATTGAATGAGGATTGTTTTTATATGCAGATTATTGCTTTACTTCTTTTTTGTTTGATTAAATTTGAATTATGTGTTCATTAAAAGTATGACAACGTGAATTTGAATTATTAAAAGTATAATTATGAGGTTGAATGACAAAATGTGACTTTAATACATTAGTCAGCAGAATATACTAATTCGTGTAAGTTTTATTTTATTGTTGTTGATACAATACATGAACATTTTCATCTTTCTTATTTAATTATTAAGAAAATCTATTATAAATTTGGCATTCATCTATAAAAATTGAGTTGCTAATTGAAAATGAAATGATTTTTTTGTGAGGTTATTATATTGTGATAAGATTTATTGTGCTTATTTGAATGTAGATCTATATCAACTATTATAGATGATATATGATACATCAAGGATGAATTTACCAAGGGGTTCACCACAATAGCAAGCTGGGGTTGAAGAGTTCTTACAATTTGCTTTTGCAAATATACCAGAAGGAGGTCGAACATGGTGCCCTAGAAGAAAATGATGAATAGGCATAAACAACCAAAAATGGTGTGCTAGCTAGGGGGACTCGGGGAGTGATGATCCTAAGTTCATCTACGTGTCAATAAATATAAAAATATATATGTTGATATATGTAAAGCTCAGGCACAACAACATAATTATCAGGGGCACACTTTACCACTTAGCTAATAGCCCTCCGGGACTCCCACAGGGGCCTGCTATGCCACGAGAGAAAGCATATCCCTCTCTTTCCTTTTTTTTGTCGTGCCCCCATGTCGCCACATGAGAGTGGCATGGGGACATAAAAAGGGGGATCTTGTCAACTTGTTTTGACATGGGATAATAAGCTCATAAACTTGGTCTTACTTCACCATTGAGAAATAGAAAAAGACAGTCAGAGAGAGGAGCTATACCCTAGAGAAAAAAAGAATGGAAATTGGATTGAGTCCCTATACCTCGCCCTTTTCGCATTTTCAGCTCGTGTTTTCCGAAAAATAGGATTTGGCTTAGAATTGCCCACTTTTTATTCCAAGGTTTCTCTAAATTTGGAAGTTACCACTTAGTAGGTTTCCATACCAAGGCTCAATCTAATCTAGGGTGGATCTTGAAAGATATGAAAGATCTCCCTCTAAGCCGTACATACAACTTTCATCGAATATGGCTTTCCACTGGATTCTATATGTATTAGTTTATAAGTGTTATGTATATAATGTGTAATATTCCAATGTCTAATTTATATGGAAAATTCTGTCAGATTTTTTCAAAAACCAGAAATTCTTTATTAGAATTTATTGTCTTGTAAATTGGTGTCTTTTAAGAAAAAAAATGTCAAAAAAAACAAAACAAGCTCGCAGGCTTCACTAAAGCTTAGAAGAAGCCATGGTTCAACCCTGATGGGTTGGTAGGGATGTTGTAGTTGCTGTTCCTCTAAACAATAATTCAGTGTGGCTGGTGCTTGAGAAGTAAAGTCTCCTATATCAGCACTGCTTCCATAGCTCAAGGAAGGAGTAGGGGTTTATGGTGATTTTAGACTTTGACCAGAGGCATTACAAATACCATTGATGCCTGCAAACATGTATTTGTTAGAAAAGGGAAAAAATTGACTGACTTAATATCGTGTATTAGATGCTTAGCTTAGGTAAATGATCCGTATCTATTTGGTGGTATGGTGAGTGACTGTGTGTGCGTGCTATATGTTAACAACAAAACTATGTATGAACTGATACAGCTATAACAACTTTTGTGTTTTTGTTGTGTTATAGAGATTGTCACTTTAAATTTTTTTATATCTTTAGTAAGTATGTTGTTTTTAAATTTCGATTGAGTTTGCTCCTGTGAATTGTATGGTTGAAGTTGTGATTTTGATTTGTAACTTGCATTGGATATAAAAGAATCCAAGTTTCATTACATATTCGTTGCTATTGGTTTGCCCTATTATATTTGTTGAGATTACTATGAAGTATTAAATGTTTATATATATAATTCTTTGTTTCTTTTAATAGGAGGATGCTAGTCAACATTATGAAGAAGCTGAGTGGGGCATATGAGGATGGGGTGATAAAAATATTTTCATGCCATTGGCTAATGAGATTTTTGCATTTGTGATTGGTAGTTGCTCTGGATATGTGCGTGTTTGAGGTCATGGAGTGCGACTAAAACCAGGCGAGGTCGCACTACATGCAATGCTACGTTTGTGTATATACTAAAAAATCTCCATGTACAAATGATTGCTATGCAAAACCAACACAAAGAAGCTTCAAACAAATCCGATGTTCGTTTAAAGCGTTGGAGGAAGAGAAAATACAATCAGAGGCTCGTATGAAAACTACGACTTGCCCGACTATCACGAAACATATAGCTTATAAATGTTAGAATTAGATGTTTCAAAATTATGTTATAAGCTATTTGCTAGTGGTGGTTGAAACTTGATTTAGAAGTTTGTAATTGATAATTTAACTTTGCAACAATTATAGATGATATTAGAATGTTAATTTTATTGTTATGTTTACTTGAAAAATTATTATAATGTGAAGGCTTCGTTTATGCATGAAATTAATATGGAAAACACAGTTGTGGGCAAATTTGCAAATGACAAATAAACCAAATAAAACGGCTTTTACGTAAATCACGCAGGCGAATATGTATTATTATCATATTGTCAAACATAAACGACATAAATTGTCGCCGTATATAACACATGCAATGGTTTATGCCGCCGTTAATGATCTAATATGGCAATAAAAGTCACCCTAAGTAGTTTATAATATAAACAGCAGAAATCGTTGCCGTGAATAGTTTATCACATATATAGCAGAAAAAGTCGCCCCTTATCGTTTTAAATATTGCACTTGGTTTCCAATTTGATTCCTCCACCACTGCTCCTCGACGTATACTCAAGAGGACCAAAGGACATGGCGAGGAAGCTCGTGACAGATACCTGCATGTAGAACAATTGCAATCTTCTCATGACTTCGAAAAATGATATCTCTCAACTTAATTTGTTTAAAATTATGAACTTTTCCGAAAGTATAGAAGCCATCAAATGCTTTTTAACATTACCTGATCAAAAGTTATATGCACAAAGTTACAGTAGTTTAAAGGCGGAAAGTTTTGGGCAGGAGTTTGGAACCTGAACCTGCTCGGATAGTCATTCGGGCTTAAGTTCGAAATACAATCAGTTTGCAAGATGATCGTTGTTTATACTAAAGATAATTTGCCTTGTGACGCTGATTCGAGCAAGGTGAAACCTCATAATCTTCTGTTGTCTATCAAACGATGCAACCTTGGAGATCGAAGACTTCGGGTTTGCAAGGTGCTACTAAATTAAGTATAGGAATTCAGAAACCCAAATAGGAAATCAAATTATCATTGTTTTTCTGATTTCCTACTTAAAATTAGCACCATGCAAACCAAAGTCTCTAATCTTAAAGAAAATAGTTTCATCACATGTGGGCAAAAAAGAATCTACAGTTTCCCTTAGATTGAACCTAATACAAACTAAAATAGAGCATCACAAGGCATATGCATGCTCACTAGTATTAACCAGGATTATCTTGAAAAAAGAACGAATTTTGAAATGACCAATCAATTATCCAAACACGTTTGAATTCCAAAGTACGATGAAGGTCCGTAGGGTTGTCCACTTTGAGAAGGAAAATGATCATCGGCACATAAGTATGCATTTGGATAAAATAAGAAAAACTGATAAAACTTAATGTTCAAGAATATATATAGCACCACTTTTGGGGAATAGGTTCCTTGTATGGAGTGGGAGTTTACCAAGAACCACACATTGGAGGATTGTGATTTTCTTCTTTCGATGTACAACATTTCTTCCTCCTAGACAAGTTAATCAGCAATAGGAAAGAAAGTAAAGAATGCACTAATACAGTAAAAGTACTAATGAAACTAATGCGCTAAAGCCATTGTTTCCGTAAAATGTACCTGGAGAACTGTGCAGGAGGTGACCTTTCTGGTTACATATAAAGGTTTGGCAAGGTGACTCAGGTATTGCCAGACACATCATGTAGTAAATTTTATGCATTTAAATTGTCTATGGTAGTATGACACAATAATTTTGTCTTGTTGATATGTGATTGCATGTTCATGGCTTAAGGAGCACTCCAAAACATTTTAATAACCCCTTTCTTGGGGATCGAAGACTTGGGGTTTGGAAGGTGCTACTGGAAATCAGAAACCCAAATAGGAAATGTATTACTGAATTTCTACTTAAGTTATGTTAGTAGCATCATGCAAACCAGAGTCTCCAATCACGGGTGGATATCTAGACTTTCAACAGTTTCACCTCAAGCTAAATAAAGACTATAATAGAGCATCACAAGGCAAATGATCTCCAGTATAAACAAAGATCAATGTCCATAAATGGAGACTTTACCACAACCTAAAGCTTCAAATTACCACGTTGCACATAGTTTTGAGTACTTGCAATACTGAAGCTGAACAAGCTATAAAAATGCAATCACATATCTTCATCTTATACTACATATTGAATATAAGACATTAAATTTATGTATCATACTACATTAGACAATCTAAATTCTCAAAATTTACCACAGCTGATAATTGTTTTGCCTAGCAACTATCTAAGACACCCCGCAAAATCTTTGTATGTTACCAGGAAGATCACCTCCACACAATACTCCAACACCAGGCGGATTTTATCAACACTTTCTAAATATTTAAAAAGTCTCCCACCCATTAATCAAAAGTCTTATAACCGAAAACATAGTTAATCATTTTTCATATTTTATCGAAATGCGTATTTGCATACCTTCCTCCTTAAAGTGGACGAGGACCCTTTGGGATGACCACCTTCATCCTTCTTCAGAATCCAAACATGTTCGAACAATCGTTTGAATAAGTGTTCAAAATTTGATTGTTCTACAAGATAGTCCTTGTTCATATTGGAGAACATTTGGCATTTTCCTTGAGATGCTGATTCAAGCCGGATGAAACTGTCAAATCTTATGTTCCCACTAGTGATTAATTACTCTCGTCTAGAAGAAATCTTGTGGAAGGTAAGGCTTTTGGGCTGTACAGAGATCTCAGCACCATATGCATGTTTCACTCGGACAGTTCGAAATTATATTTGCAATGCAGGCCAACCTTCTTCAATTCCTCCTCACATGAGTTGAAGGTCTGTAGTGCAGCTGGGTTTCTGGAGCCACAATTTAGACAATTGCATTACTGCAAATAATAAACATATAAATTTTAAAACTTGTCTACATAGTAAAAAATGGAAAGAGCATGATGAGTACAAGCATCTAGATGATAAATATGTAACACCTTTAATCGGGTTCACACTTGAACTGCATCACAACAATTACTGTCGAGTTGAATCATTCCTAAAATTTATTAATATGTACGTCTCAAGCTAAAAACGGATCAATTTAAGCGTGATGCACTCTCATCACCAGACTGACGCAAACTGCATACCATCACTCTCAAAATATATGCATCATCAATACTCCAACTCTCAATCTCATAGAAATCTGATAAAAACTAAATGTGAGGCTGAGACAAAACCATATAAATAGCATCCAAGCACCTTAGGCAAGGTTGTGTATGAAAAGAACTCAAAGGAATCCCATCCTCGAGTATTATTATTCTCAAAAGTAAAATCATGGCTAAATGCCCCTTGTTAAGTGATATCCAATAAATCAACCACTCATTTTGTCCAACAATCTAGAAATGAAAACATTGACAGAAAGGAGAGATAAATTTGAGAATCAAGCTAATGAACCTAAACTCCACGCATTCCATCTAACGGGGAGCTTAAACTCAGTATCTACAATTCTACATAAGAATTTGTTGCACACTATCCCAAATGATAGACTATTAGTGCATGCATGATGATAGAACACGCTATTACATACAACAAGCTAAACACTAAATCTATCAAGCCAATGAATTAAATAAATCAATCACATGGGAACCAAGAGATAAATTACATAGAGCTACCACATCAATTAGGCAATACCACTAACAATACAACAAGTCAAATGAAGAACTACACTACCATTACACTCAACAAGACATCTGCTAACAACTTAGATGTAACATTTTGATGTCAACCTTAATGCCGACTTGTGACTGTTAGTCAATGTTTTAGGAACAAAGCTCCAACGATGAAGCACGTTCCCTCAAAATCTCAATCTTCACGACAAGTAGGAGATAAATTAGGTAGAAACAATGAAACAAGAAGAAGAAGATAAAAAGATAACTTTATTCATCCAACCAACGTTCTTCACTTGTTACATAGGCATATATATAACCTTACCATAAAAACATAATTTAATGACCAATACCACTTAACAAACAAAAATATTGACCAATACCACTTAGAATGTTCAGCCCCTTTAAGATATATTCCTCTTCAAGTTGTTCATTAACAATGAACTCTAAAGATGGCATAGGCGTTACAGTAGCAGGCGCATCATCACATCCAATGCAAAATAGATTAATCATATCAGCACAACTAAACAAAGAAACCAGCCATAGAAAAATACTAACAATACTAAATTGTAAGGGACAACTACTAAACAAGTTACCACACCAATGCTCAGGTTTTCAACAAGACATGCGAGATGGCGATGCTAGCAAATAGGTAAAACAGTGAAGTGAAAAGCTAAGTGCTAATATGATAGCCTAGGTTAAACATGGACTGAAATATGAAATAATTCAATGTCATCAATACAAATAAGCAATAAGAAGAAACTACTAAAACCACCAGGTAAAACATCCTAACTATCATACAATAGAGGACAAGCTCTAAATGGGTAGACTCATACCTTATGAGGAGAAGCTCTCTTTCCTCAGTGAGAGAGGGAGAGCCTCACTACAAAACCTCATAATGAAACTCAACATCACATTTAATTAGTTTACTTATTTACACCCAAATACAACTACATATTTATATATAAAAGATACAAAATATTATACATGAAATATGACCAACTTCTTGATTACGAAGAGCCAACATTAAATGCTCTAAACCTCACCAATGAACCACTTCTTCGAATTTATCATACTAACTTCATGTCTTTATAGTTTCCCATGTATTTGTAGTGTATGATGAGAGACTTCAAGACATACATGCATCATTTTTGGAGTTGGAATTGACACCTTATTAATAGGTCAGAATGACCTTCTCATTAGAATGAACGTGTGGATTGGGAGGGGAGTGGTTTGCTAGGAGATTCTTAGTATGAGAGCTGCTCTATGATTGTTTTGGCTCGAGTGCCTCATGCGTGGACTAGCAGTTCAGAATTTGAATGGAGACAGTCATTGTGAATGGATAACTGTTCGTAGGTATTGTGGGAATGGTTTGCGTACAATTTGATTTTCATTGGTAGTGATGGTTGTTGATTTTGTTATGTTTTGGTTTCTGCTAGTGTTGCTGTCAGGTGCTAAATCTCCTTCGACCACAATATTCTTTTTTGACTAGAGGAGTTATTGTTTTAACTTTGTTGAGAGTATTGTTGTGATTATTGTTATGTTTTGACTGTCAATTGCATTTTTTGTAGGAAATTTTGAAGGCTAGACTTTTTTAGGAGGAAAGAAAGTAAAATTCGAGCTTTCAACTCAAGAATTTTTGGGTTGATGTTTAAGTTGTTTAGCTTTGGTTTGGTCTGTTGCCGTTATCTGAGGTTGGGTGGGCGATGTCTGCTAGTTTAGAGACCATGTATGTCGCGATATGCATGGGTAATCACAAGGTGCATTGGTATTTAGTTGAGTTATTGGTTTTAATCAATTTATTACGTGTTGGTGATGTTACATTGCTCCAGGTTTGTAGTTGTTTGGCTGGCATGGTGGACTTGTGATAGTCAGGTTGGGCTCTATTTGCGTTGAGTTGCATCGTGGAATGTTTATAGTTCGTTGCGAACATTTATATCATTGGGTTAATTTACGGGCACTACTGCATTTAGGACACATCTTTTGGCTTTTATGAAGATCAGAACAATGCATTTGGAACTGGAAATGAGTGTTAAAATATAAACTTGTTTTATAAAACTCAAAACAATGAAGCTTAATTCAAAGAAGTTTCTAATGTTTTACACATGATAAATTACAAGTCAATGTTAGATATATGTTAGGTGTGATTTTTGTTGAATATAGAAGTCAATGTTAGGTGTGGTTTTTGTTGAATGTAGAAGTCAATGTTAGGTATGTGTTAGGTGTGTTTTTGTGGTTTGTATTGATCTTGAGTTAGTATAAATACCCCCTCTCATTGTGTGTTATACACAAGAAAAAATAAGAGAGAAAAATAAGAAGCAAAGCTTCTACATTGTAAGAATTCAGAATTTAGTGTGGAGAGGTTGTTTGGAGAAGAAAAAGAGAGTTTTTGTATTTTTGTATTTGATTTTCAATACAAGAGTATCTTCGTTGTCAACAAAGTGGTATCAAGAGCTAAATATTGGTATATAAGATATCAAATTGAAGCTCTCGGAGAGACGAATCTAACGCCACCGTAATCAGTCCAATCGGAGCCCAGACGAGCCAGCAATCATCATTGGAAGTTTGCTGCCTAGAAATCTGAGTTAACTCACTAAGTTGAACTAAGTCAGATCGAGTCACTCACTGAGTCAGGCCAAGGAGTCAAAGCCACAGAAGTCGTTGACCGAGCCAAAGAAGTTGTTGACGAGATAAGTCTAAATTTTAAAATTCTTATTCAATTTGGAGATATGGCAAATGGTGTAGCATCGTTCCAAGTCCCAACATTAAACAACTCTAATTATGATAATTGGAATATCAGAATGTAAGCTCTCCTTGGAGCTCATGATGTTTTGGATCTCGTAGAAAATGGCTATAATGAGCCTCAGAATGAAGATGCACTTACTCAAGATCAAAAGACAACTCTGAAAGATTTAAGAAAGAGAGACAAGAAAGCTCTCTATCTTATTTATCAAGCTTTAGATGAAGATGGTTTTGAGAAGATATCGGATGCTGAATCCGCAAAGCAAGTATGGGAGAAGTTGCAGATTTCTCACAAGGGAGAAGAAAAAGTGAAGAAAGTACGCCTTCAAACTTTAAGAGGTAACTTTGAATCCTTACATATGAAAGGAGGAGAGTT
>JAVDBV010060451.1:0-13254 GCA_032619315.1 Piper longum
AATAATACTTGACTCGACTCCGTCTCGAGTCAAAATAATTATCTACTCGTAATAAAATCTAAAAAAAATCTAGAAAAATCGGGAAAATTCCCATTAAATAAAATAAACACATAAAAATCAAAATGACATGCTCTATAACTATCAACCCGCCCAAACTACCCGTAATGCATCCTAACGCGGTAAACGGCCTAAAACTAATTCTACGATCAAACTATATAATAAAAAAAAAACTGGACTGCATACTCTTATATATTCTGATAACTCATTCTTTTCTGCTGTATTCATGACGTTATCATCATATACTTGGGTACACATGACCCCTCGTGGCTCATACACGGGACTAGCGTCGGCTCAGTACACGTGTTCTCAAACATACTCGACTTAAAAATAACGGTCGAACCGACCGGTTCTAAATATAAAACCCTAACTCGAATCGTGGGTTTTGCACGCCCCTCCGCCCCGCTCCCCCTTGACCCCGTCGTCCCGGCCCCCTGTGGCTATGGTCACGGGGGAGTGGGACGACGGGGTCGAGGGGGAATGGGGCGGAGGGGTGTCCGCAGTAGAGATGCTGCGTCTGGGGGCAGTGGTCGCGTTGGGGTGGCGACGAGCCGGGGCAGCGTCTGGGACCCCTCCCCCTCTGCCCGCCGGCTGTTGCTCCCCGGCCCCCGCCCCCACCCCTTCCCCGGCCCCACCCATCCCACCCCTGGCCGGCGGCCGGCCTTGGCCAGAATCTGCCGCAGGCTAAGTTTTTTTTTTTTATTATCAAATTTGGGCCATTTGATCATATGAGCGTCACGGATTAGAGGCTAGGGTAGGAAAAATTTCCTGTCCCGGTGGTAGGAAATTTTTTTCCTATATATATATATATGGTGCCTTTAATCTATTCATTTTAATTATTAAAGTGATTATAATACAAATTAATTTCAAAACACTAGTGCATTTTTAAAAAATAAAAATAGTTCATATTCATATTGATATAAAACAAAGATAAAATTTTATCAATATCTTACATGTGCACACTAGGTTTTATAAATATAAACTACATTATATAGGACTCTAAAAATTTTTAATAAATAAAAAGTGTAATTCATATAAGTTATATCATGTATAGCTTGTCTTAATTTGTCCTCATTATTATATGGTTGCAAAGAAAAAAAAACACAAAGACCAATAAGATTTTGCCAATTATAATTTTTTATCTATAATTATTTTTTAAAAACTTGTATCGATTCATATATACTCAAATTCATATATGAATTATTATTATTACACCTTTATATAATTAGGTATTTTTTTATTTAAAAAAACATAACTATAAATGATTATAATTTGTTTGAAATGCCAATTTAGACTAAATACAAAATAATAAAAATTAAATTACAAAAATTACTTATATTTATTTTATATGATCTAAATATTTAATTTAAATTTTTTAATGGTTCCTATATAGTGAGATTTATAGGTATGAAAAATAGAGTATATAAGTGGGAGGGTGATAAAAAAAAATTTAACCTATTTTTAGATTTTTAAAAAATACGCTAATTTAAAGATAGTTTAAAATTGATGTATATTATAATTATTTTAATAATTAATATTAAATGGTTAAAAACATTAAATTGAATTAAAAAATTATAATTATATTTTATATTTATTTTTATATTTATTATGTGAATTTGTTATTAGACTTGGATAATATCTTGGAAATCTCATACATCACTCATCAATTGATCTTAATCCAATAGCATAGGCTTATGACTGCCAAGTTCCCTGTCATCGTCCTTGGTGCCCAAGGTAGCCCTCTCCACCTACCTCACGGAGGGGACAAGAGGTAGCCCTTTCCACTTACCTTACAGAGGCGACAAGTGTGACATGGACTGATTGGGTACATTTCAAAATAATTAGTTATTTTAAAGGAGTTATAACTCATATTATTTAACATTCATCAACCAATTTTAATCTCAAAATGCAATTAAGGTCGGAAACAACATAATCTCATGACCCATGTCATATGATTGTATTAAGATTTTAAATAATAAGACTCACTAAATTGCTCCTAACAATAGGTGTAGGTTGTATAAGTTATATGAGTTGTATGTTTTGTATATACAATTCTATAATAAATAGATTAATGACGGGAACAGCATTGAATAATTTTTCTTGTCTTATAACTAAATTATTTTAATTTTAATAGGGCCCACGTGAGGGCAAGGGTGTGACTTTAAATCTTATTTGACAGAATTAAGACTTAATTACCATGAACTTTTGACACTCACTGTGTTGTTCCAAAGTTTTCTTATTCTTTTTTTGGGCCTTCAAGTTTTGTGTGAAGTACGAAATGCTTACTGCAAAAACAACGATTGATAGGTATATCGGATTTAAGCTTTGTCCTCAGTATCAAAACCATGTATTAAATCTGTCAATTGCATGATGATATTGATCCGCATTCTATCTTTCCACATACCGGCTTCTTTTCTGAATGAACAATTTTACTTATCTATGGTTGTTCTTGGTCCTGAGATGCATAATTTTCAGGTTTACTGTTTCCTCGACACACCAATTTTTTGGCTCACGGTTAAGCGAAAAAAGCTTTGTATCTACCACCTTTGTTGTAGCTCTAGGTCGTTACCCCTGCCGTGTTGTCGGGGAGTTTTGTTGTAATTACAAGTTAGGTTGCCTTTAAAAAAATAATTATAACAAATTTTATACACTAATAAATAAACCAAAAATTTAAATAACCCGATTTCCTCAAACACTTCTAACCCGGGATCGGAGTATTGAAGAACCGAACCGGGGACATCAGATTCTCCACCGCCGACAACTCCTTACAGAACCCTCCCGAAAACGCCACAGCCGCCTTCATCTCAGCCGGCAGCCGGCCGCCATTGTCCAGGCCATCACCGGAAAAAATTGTCTCGATCTGTGTCGGTATCGCCCGAGCAATCGCCACCGCGGCGGCCATCTGCCGCTGCCGCTCCGCCGCCTTCTCGTCGAGAACCGACGCCATCAACGTCGAGTACCCTCTGTGCACGAGCCTGTACAAGGCCAGCGCCGCCACCCGCGCTTGATCCCTCGCCGTTTCCGCATCCCGCCCGTCGACGAACTCGCACCGATCGACGAAGCTCGCCGCCCGATCGGGGCGGTGCCGGAGGGATAGCACCAGGTGCGCCCGCTCCAGCTCCGAGCGGGAGCATCTCCGAGCGACGCCCATTAGCAAGCAGTAGTCGACGTCGTCAGCCGAGTTGTTGTTGAGCCTTCGCCGGAGTTCTTCGATCTTCTCCGTCAGCGCCGGCGAGTCCTCGGCCACCTCCGAGTACGGGATGGGCTGCTGCTTCCATGCCGGGCCAGGAAGCTTTCGATCGCGGAGAATGGCGTGGTAGAGAAGCCGCAAGCGCTCCAGATCTCGGAGACAATCGGGAAGCAATCGAAGCGACTCCAGAAGATTGGCCCTCATTGATAGAGCGCGGATGGAGGCCGAGTTGAGCACCACCGCGCGAGAGCAGTCGGCGATGGCATCCGCGACCCGGCCGACGGCAGTGTAGACGGCTGCGCGGCGGACGTAGCAGTCGGCCATGAAGCCCTGGGGGCCGCCGCAACGGCGGGAGTCGAGGATCTTGGAGAAGAGGCGGGCGGCCTCGGTATACGCCCCCGCGTCGGCGGCCGCGATCGCGGCGGCCCGACGGCGGAATAGCTGCCTGACGTGCGATAAAAAGCGGGAAACGGATCTGGGCTCGCCGGAGAGGATGCCAGATTCCGGCGTTTCGGAGGGAGGAAGGCGGTCGTCGGCGCGACGGACGCACTGGCGACGGAATGCGGCGGCGGAGAGGCGCTTGCCGGCTTGGAGAAGGAGGAGAGCGTCTTCCATGAGACCGAGGTGGGAACAGGCTTGGCCCAACGCCAAGTACCTCCACCGAAGCTCTTCACCATCTTCCGATCCCCTACTAAAACTCGCCATGATCTTCCTCTTCAGATATTTTAGAGAAATACACTTAACCATGATCTCGCCACCGTCGCCGTCGCCTTCGCCGTCTGAGGGAAGAAGCTTAGCTCCCTGCTCCGACGAGGCGTCCTGATCAGAGTAATGAACCGGCTCTTGGGAAATTTGGAGCTTGTAACTGGGGAGGTGATGGAGCAGCATGTCGGCAACATCCTGGAATCGGCGGAGGTGGAGCAAGCACCTTGCCTTAAGCTCGAGGGCGAGCTCATGGCGGGGAGAGATGGCGATGGCGGCGTCTAAGAGGGAGAGGGCGGCGGAGGCGCCGTCGGAGTGGTCGCCGGAGGCGAGGAGGGAGCTCGCGTCGCGGACGTACCTGTCAACAACCCCACGGTTGGGGAGCCACCAGGGGCGGCGATTGATGTCGGAAGAGGACATTGATGGGGGTTCGCCGGCGGTTGGGAGGTCGGCCGGCCACGTGCTCCTATACTATTCCGGGGGCCGTAGGAATAGATGGAGAGAAGGATGGAGATGGGGGGAAGAGAGAAGTTGGGCAGAAGGCGGAGATTATAAAACAACCGTAGTTGCAACCGGTCAGTTGCCGTGTCCGGATTACCTTCTTGGTTGGTTGTCGGCCCTGCTTTTGCTAATTTCTAAATTTTTGCCGCAGGGCTTGGACCGGACTGGAAGGGGTTTGAAACTTGGGAATTGGCGTGGACCATCCCTTGAGGGCTCAAATTTGTTTGTTTGTTTGAATTATCATATTTTTGCTTTGGAAAAAAATTTTCATGTTATTAAGTATGCTACTTTCTTGAAAAACTTTTGAACCAAAAAAAAATAATCGTAACTTTGCTTGAGTCAGACCCTTGAAAAACCGGTGCAACCGGGAAAATTTTGCCTTTTTTAGGCGAAAAATCACAGGATAAAGGTTATACAATGTGGGATTTTTTAAATCCAAATAATCAGAGAGAGAGAGAGAGGGAGAGAGAGAGAGAGAGAGAGAGGGAGAGAGAGAGAGGGAGTGACGGAGGCTGGATTACTCGGACTGAGCTGCCCAATGATAGCCTTCCGCTCTTTCTTCGCCCTCCCATTTTAAACTCAAACTTTATTCGATCGGGCATGGCTATTGGCCCTGCTGATGATAAAAGAGCTGTAAAAAACAGTGTAATTGACGAGAGGCAGAGTGGGCACATCGATGGGGACAGTGCATGCCCAACTCATACATCGGTGGCTACAGTATAACGTAGCTCCGAATATCAATGTTAGGCTGTCCTCCTTCTGTCCTCGTGGCGCACCTTCCTCCCCCCCCCTCCACTTGCTATTATTATTATAACTTCGATGACACCCGCATGATTATTATTGTCCTACACGAGACCAGCATTTGCCATGCATTTCTTTTTCATCTGTAACAACCACCGATCGTAACCTTCCAAAAATATATTTATATATTGAACACGGCTACTGACGTGCCACGGAAGTGATTTCGTCGGATTTAAATATAATTTGGAAAAACAAATCCAAAACAATTCCGCAAAAAATGACAGTATCGATAAAAAATAGACAACTCGGTACTATGTGCCTCCGAAATTAGGAAATTTCGGCTCGTTAATGACAAATTCGAACAATAAACAGTAGCACTACTTGGCATGGGTGCTGCCACATTTCATAGTTAGCGACCACTGACCAACATGGTGAAATATCCTCGTCTGGTAGAATGGGGTACAGGAAGCATTAATCATATATTGAATTTGAAACACTTCTTGGCTCTTGCTTTACCTTGTCATAATGGAGTCCAAAATTCATGGTCGTGCGACCAGGAAGGTTGTCCCGGTCGTCGAAGCATCATCATACAGTTTACCTCCATGCCATATTTCTTGGAACGGACTACACACCCAATTCTTTTTTTGGCCCAAACCATTTTTTTTTTTGCCCAGTTTTTAGTCTTCGACTTCCTGAAATATATGTCATGTAAATCTCACTTTAATCAAATTTCAAGTAACAAACTAGTTCACAATCACGTTGTCACAATCCTCATCACGATAAGAGAAGTTTTATTTTTCAAAATTTTGATAGTCAAACAATCTAGTTATAGATACGGAGAGTTAAAAAAAACACTCCCATATATATATATATATACATATATATATATATATATATATATAGCTTATATAAAATATATTTTTTATTTTGAGCAATTTAATTAGTCACACTACTCAAAATTTACACAGATAAATAAAAAAATAAATAATAAGAATAATTATAATTTGTAACTTAATCGAATATTTTTAGCCAACTCATCTTAATTATCAAAGGAAATATATTAAAATTTAATTTCAAAATATCTATTAATTATTTTTTTAAATTTAAAATAAGTGACAATGATGTCGAAAAAGATTAATTTTATTAACCGTCTATTTACACACGCTTATTTTGACTGGTATAATTATTATTTTGTGAAACCTATTAATACTATTCAAATTATATGTGCGACTTATAGAGTTTATTAGGAGTAATTCACTTTAATTTTTTTAATTTTTTTTTCTAAAGTATTATTTTTTCATGTGAAATACATACGCTTTGATATCCAGATCAAAAGCTAATGAGGATCATATGACAGACTAATTATATTAATATAAGTTATCATCACAAATTGTTTTAATATAATGGTATATACTTTTCATGTAAACATTAATTACTAAACAATGCATGATGGGCCTGACGACGACGATGATGAAAGATTAAATAGATGCCCATTTGCTTTGGAAAAAATGGGCATCTATGCACAGTTAGGTGCTCCATCTTTCACCCGCCGATTGCACTCATCAGCACGTAGCTCTTGATCTGTTGGATGTAGGATAGGAAGCAGGATATCACCGTGAGATCCTTCAATATGGTCTTCTCTCCAAGTTTCAAATAATCAGCCTCCATCACAAACTTAAATCTGAAATTTTTACTTTGGTAGCTTAGGAGAAAGGAGTCGAGAAGTAAAGAAGATTAAGAGCCACAGAACTTTAGAAGACGACGAGATAGGCCTTCAGGATCAGGCCAAAACTAGTTAAGTTGGGTTGGTTGATAAAATGAATTTGAGCCGTTATCGCTCAACCGGGAAGAGATCTTTCAAACCCAAAAAACATGGGACGGCTGTACACAAATGGCATTACGACCAGGAAAAGTTTGATGGCCGCACGACCATCAAATTTAGACTCGTCGTACAGTCTTTAGACTTGCTGCATAAATAAAGACGAAAAATAATCTGCTACGAAGTTTTACCGCCGTATTGAATTGACAGGAAGACTGCAAAAAATCATGAATAAGAGGATCTATTTATTATAAAATAATAAAATTGTCGGTAAATATTTAACAAGCGAGTGATTTAATTAAAACTAATTGAACCTTGCACACATGGCTATTGGCTATGAGGTCTTCGGTAAATCACCGCACTTAATAAAGACAGCTGCGATTTATAGATCTCCGCGAAAGTGCAAAGTTTTATTTGGGTCGATTTGCTTTACTTAACTTCGTGCGAACAATGCCGTAAAAGATGGAAAGTAAGCATCACTATTACATCGGCTTCTGTATAGATGTGATAGCTATATACATAAAAATCCCCTTCAACTGTTTGACATGGTTCATGGTTGATGCTATCAAATTCTGGGCTCGTCTCCTTTTACCAATCTGGGCTGTTACTTGTATGGCTGAAGAATGCAAAATATTCCACAAGACTATCTGCTTCAATCGATAAGGATGCATTGCTTCAATTAACCAACCTGATCAACATCTGTTCCTCGTGCAGGACAATCAGCTTGCATATGAGCACAAGTCAAAAAAAGTGTGCGGGGCAAATCGAAATGCATAGGATTGATTGCTCAAATAGATTAAGAGGAAGAGCAGAAGAAGGGAAGAAAAGTTTAGGAGAAGCTGCTGAACACTGACCAGTTACACAACTCGGCTTGCGTGGGGGAAGCTGGCGGCGAGGCGTTCTCTGTTGGCATAAAAAATGGTTGAGTTACGCCAATGTTCTGAGGTCAAATATAAATTCTGCCATTTCATTCTATTTCCTCTAACACGATTTTTAACTTACCTTAATTGCCTTTCAAGTACCATCTATTTTAGTACTTTAGTTGCTTGCCATGCATTCATGTTATATATACGAGTGATTTGATCTCATGGACAGTTTTCTTCCAACATAGTATTCCAGACCAGAGGCGTAATGACAACTCAATCTTTCCCTCAGCTAATTCATATTTTACAAAAAGATTTATCCCTAGATGCATGGTAATATTTTTCAACATGTGTAGTAGTAACTGGTAGGGAACTTATTAGTTAAAAAATCAATCTCATCGTTCGACAATATTACAATTGCCGATGGAAAAATTAAGCAGGTTTAAGGTGAAAGCTTACATGCAATTTGGGCTGCAAGGTTTCCGCAGTGCTTTGTGGTCTCTGGCTTATGCCTACTCCTTGCTGGTTCACCAACAAAAGCAATTCAAGTTAATAGCCTATATTTACTTGTTGAAAGAAAATTATCAAAATATTTTATGCCCCCACGTTTACTGCAAGAAGTTGTTCATACCTTCCCGAGAGCCCAATCGGCTGAATCAAAGAAAGCGCGCTCCTTGTTCTGCATTTCATTTCATAATAGTATGCATATATAAAACATTGGAGTTCATGACAAGGACTATGTATTATATATTCTATCAGAGTAATTGAATAATTTTGTTTCCAACAAATAAAGTTTTTGGGCAGGTTAATTTTTCAGACATTTCCCCCTATACAACCGTGCAAGGACTTCTCGACTAATTAAGGGTAGATGTGAAAAAGGTAAGTAGTCTCTCTACCTTGGAAATGAGGGGGTTCTTCTTGGGTAAAAGGCCTCCATATCTCTTCTCCAAGGATGCAGCAGTCTGCCAATGTCAATGGGCTAAGATATTTCTACGCAGTTGACCATTTACATACCCACGCAAGATTATATATGACTATTAATGTCGGGAAATTTTGAGGAGAGTAACCAGAACAATTATGAAAATTCAGATTGATGTGGCCGTTCATAGCTAATCCAATTTAAACTATGAAACACTGGAAGAAATTATTTGTGTGCAGGTCATGTAGTGATTTCATTTACCTCTTCCACTGGGTAAACGACTTCCCCATCCCTTTTGCTGGACGACATAATATGGAAAAGAGTTTAAGAAAAAAAATGAAAGACGGAAAACTCAATGAATCGTAAACTGGGTGAACTATATATATGGAGGGATAAATGTTATCAGATTGTTATATGCAGATGCAAATACAGGGGAAAAGGACCTGAAAGCTTCAATGTTGAAGAAGGAATAGGCAGAAAGACAAAGAACATGTGCCTTGCACAGAACTTGGTTTTTGGTTAGCGTAAGAGTGGGAGCATACAGAACATATGGATGTGATGATATCCCACAAGCGTATATCCACTTGGTTAATCTTAAAAGAAATAAATTTGCCATGGCTTTTTGCATCAAGGGGAAAAGAATATTATGCTGGCGGCAAAACTCAATACATAAAAGAATACATGCATATACATCAAACATCATTCATCAACAGGCGAATAATAATGTACTTTGAAACAGGGCAATTACAAACACAAGGTATTTTTCATACAATTAATTAGTTAATATGCACTTGTGGTTAATATATTTGCTACGCCCAGGCAGGAGGAAGCTTATGGGTGAAGGGCATCATCAGCGTTCACTGAGATGGAATGACAGAGATCTCCAATGTGAAGGTGGTGTAGTCCCATTGGCATCCTTGTAATCCCATGATTGTCCACCACACTCAAGTCCTTGCACACATCAAGCCCCACCACCACCCGGGCCTTAGCCTTGGCCTTGGCCGGGATATGGACCTCATGAAATCCCGCCAACTTCCTCCCGTGGCCTACCCATTGGCCTACCGGTGGGGTCGCCTAGACCATCATTGTGTGGGATCCATCGAACTCGCCCGGGTTCTTCGCGTCGAACACCAACGACATTCCAATGACGTGACACTTGGCATGACCTACCCTGATTACCTTGCCGGAGTACGTCGAATTGGCCGACAATGATGAACTCAAGCGTCGGTCAAGGAGCTGGGGAGAGAGATCTGACCGAGTCGGCCCAACCAGTGAATAAGCAAACTGGGTGTAGCTCAGCCCGTGTCCGAACGGATACACTACGGTTCCCTTGTAGAACCTATATGCCGACCCGGATAGCCTGTGCGGGTCTGGCCGCATAGCCATGTCTGTCATGGGGACCTTCTCGGCAAACTCTTGAGGGTACCATGTCACTGGCAACTTCCCTTCCCCCCTGAAAAGCACTAAATCAACAAACTATTAGTTTTTTTTTTTAATACAAAACACTCAATTAATGGATTACTATACAAAAACGGAGATGGGCTATAAGCGGGAAGCGGGAAGATGTACCTGGATTATGGGCTCCAAAGATAACATCGGCTATGGCTCTCCCTCCTTGGCCACGCTAAGCCCACCCAAATTATACTTGCAACTTTGGGATTGTTTTTGCCGACATTATGTGACCAGTACTGTCGGACCTCTGGATGCTCAGGCAACTTTGGCGACCAGCTCCTTCTACCGGCCAGGAAGGAGTAATCCCACCCGGTCCTTGAATTCGGCCTCTATCGACTGGTCCAGCCCCACCACCAGGACGGTCGCATCTGCTCCCCTCGCCGCCGCCACCGCTGCATTGACTGGCTGCCCTGGTCCGAGGCAGTGGACGTCGGCACACCCGACACTCAGTAAGAAATAGACTTTTGACAATGTAGATACAACATATATATCTGAATCTTATGTCAACATAATAATAAATAATAACCTATGATGTAAAGAGCACGGCTCTGTATGATATTGGGCTTGACCTATTAAAGCGAAAGTTGTTAACTACCGGCATAGTTTCCGATCATCGTGACGGTGGCGTCGGAGGGCGGACTCAAGGGCTAGCTGTTGGTGGGCAGGGCCGAACACATGCGTTGGGCCCAAATACCCGAAGGTCTGGTGGGCGGGCTCACCACAAACATGCCAAGCCTCCTCATATGGACGGTCAGCGTATTAACGAGTGCAATGTTTACGTCCAACTCGCTCACCAGCCCACTCGAAACCGCTGCTGCTGTGTGCACACTCCAATCCTATACATATATCAACATGAACACCGGCATCAACTAGAAGTGCGTTGAGAGGGAAAAAAAAAATTCTTGTGTCATAATTTTTGCTAAGAGGCATGTGATTTGCCACCAAATTAATTAAAACGGTACCAATGAGTCTAGAAACTGATGAGAAACGGATGTCATGTATGCCTTTTAGTAAAAGTGTTTATGCTGTTGATTATATATATGTGGCAGATACGTAGAAGATAATTTGCATTTACCAGCTTTGATAGCATAGGTGGCTGCCTGCTCTGTTGAGGAAGAGTAGTGTTGAGTCTCGTAGAATACTCCAACCGAGTTGCAGTCTGAGACTATGTACCTGATAGGATTGATCATAATATGCATAACCTATAATAAGTAAACTAATGAACTTTTGTATAGCAATTCTGATGTATCATAAGATAACTAAGACGGAGTAACATGAGAAGATATATAGTTAATACAAGGGCACACCTGCGAGCGAGTTTACTCACTTAGATGCCAAGCTCCTCTAATGGTGCTCTTGAGCAGGTTGGGGTCTGCACAGGTGAGAACACAATTTACCTGATTGTAGCAACACATAATACTCGACACTCTTCCCTCCAACACATGCTTTGAAGGGCACATTGTACGTGTCCTCCAAGTCTTGCTTGCTAACCTGTTGTTGTAAATGCCAATTATAGCAGATATAAACTAGCTCTTCGTAAAAGGTTTTCCTATATCAAAATATCTCGAAAAATATTATTGGTTTTTACAATTTAATTTGCCTTAAAGTAAATGATTCAAGAATTAATTATGAATCTTTAATGTTCGCATTTTAGATGGTATAAGAATACATTCTTATCACAAATATTCTATCAAGATGATTCAACACTTGATTATGGAAAGAGTGATTTCTAGTCAGATTACTACTTTTCTTTGAAAAAAGGGTTAGAACTTGGCTCAGAAATTAACATAATGAAATTATTCCATATAGTTCTTTTACCTTTGGTAAGTTAATTAATGATGTAATTTAAAAAGATTATCTTTATGCAATGATTTATATCTTAAAAATCAATTAAAAAAATAATGTTTAAGAATTAAGTCAATTCTGTAACACCCTCTTTCGGTTCACCCGCGAACCGACCCGGAAGTGTCACCGGTGACCGAACCTTTCGCTAACTTATTAGATTCGGTTAAGCCGACCAGGATCTACCCTCGGCGTCTTAAGACGGAGATGCAAATATGCAAGGCATGGATGATATGCTTGGGTTCTAACGTGATCCTACATGCATGCCATGATATGTAAACAAGACAAAACAAAAGCGATAAACGAGAAATACAGAGAAAAACATCTATTTCTATGAAAAACCGGACGGAGTTTTCCCTAAAAGTGCAATTAGGGCCAACCTGTCCACATCAAGAATACTTATGTATATTCAATCAGAATGATATAAAATACAACAATCAAAACCAAATGCAATCATCTTCATTTTCATTTTCGCTTGAGCCGAGTCTAAGCTCCAAGGCTCCTTGTTCATTCACATTTTTTCTATTCATTTCATACACAGTTCGTCATACACAGTTCGTCAACACATAATATAATAAAATTTCCAATTATATGCAATTAACACACTATTATTAGATATCATGCAAGGCAAGTACATGTGTGCGCGATTCTTTGCTGCTCCTCCGCAATCCCGATAGCTCTCATTCATTACGCTCCTCACCTGCATATAGTAGAAAAACGTCAGAAACGGTTGTCACTGGTCCAGAAATAACGAATACCAAACTGGCACAGGAGAGCTAACCCTCCTGTTGAAATAAAAACATCACATGAAAACTCATCTTTCTTATTTTCACTGTCAATGTGAGGCTCTTCCATACCACTCTAAAATGGTCGTCTCTAGGTTTACCTTTCTCATCTCACATTTCTCATTTCGAATTCTCATTTCACGTTCTCATTTCATTGTCAAGGGCCATCATGCATACCACTTTAAAAGTGGTTGTCTCTAGGTTTAACTACTTCCATACCACATATGGCTGTCTGCTAAATTTACCTACTTCCATACCACATGTGGCTGTCTGCCTAATCAATTTGCATGGGCTGTCGCTAAATTGCCTTCTCTCACCCCAACCTGCACGAACAAGGAAAAGCAACGCAAAAACTATATATATATATATATATATAGTTTTTG
>JAVDBV010060454.1:0-10606 GCA_032619315.1 Piper longum
CTATTATTTATTTATTTATTCATTATTATTTATTTATCTATATTGATATGTTTATCGTATATGATGTACGTTTGCATGATTATTTATTATTATTAATCTTATATTTAGTTATTAATTTTAGTCTTTTTATGTTTACTAAATTTTATTTATTTATTTATTTGTTTATTTACTTGTTTGTTGCATGTGTTATTATTTAATTTATTTAATTACGTATTCTATAATGATGACTATGATATTCTTATTATTCATGTTCAATTAAAATTAAATATTTATTTATTTATTTATTTATTTATTTATTTATAGAATGATAATGTATTTATTTAATTAATTGTTTATATGATTACTAACACGAATATATATAATATTACTCGTGTTTAGCAATTTACGTATATAGTATATGATATTATTATTTCATGATTATATTATTGACTGTTTTTATTTATTTATTACCTATCTAGTTATTCGTGATTGTATATATGTATTTACTTATTATTTATTATTAGTTATTCTTTCATTATATCTTGATTTATGTGTTGTGTGTTTAGCGGTATGTTTATTTAGTATAGTTTTTTACTAGCATGTATTGATGATATAAGTACACACCATGAGCATGAATCATATAGTGACATTAGTATTTTACTTCGCATACTTAGGAGTGGGTTCCGATATAGACTTCGGAGTCTGAGCTCGGTGTAAATGTGCAGATACGTTTGAGCTTGGACCACAAGTCCGTAGGACTCTCCTTCTCTGCTTGACTCCTTGCATGTAAGGTTTTTATGTGTTTTAGGCGTAGGATGACATCAGTAGTGTTTTATCGGATCCCTCCGATGTTGGGCTATTTAGCCGTGTTTTTACACATGTTTAATAAAACTACAAGGATGAGATCCCTTGTTGGTTTTCGAATTTAAGCAGAAGAAATTATTATATAAGCCTTTTCCTAAGCCTATTATATAAGTACGCGTATTTTTACGGATTTCACGAATAAGAGAGTGAGCGGTATGGAGATATTTATGAATCACACAAGTACTCCTTCAAACCCTGAGGTAGTGTGGTGTATGAGGGAACTACATAATGTAGAACATTTCCAAAATTTGTGGCACTAACCTAACTATTCCTTTTGCCAATCGAGTACTGTGGGGGGTGATATGGAAGGTGTGAGGGCGTAAGCGCTTATTGACTAATCTTTTATTTCATTATAGAGAAGAATGGAACTTAACATAGTTTAATTAAATTCATTTCAACCTCTTACTCTTTTATTCAATTGGTTTGCTTAAATTATCATGTTCTTAATGCTAAGACTAGACTTATCACCTATTACTTAGATCATGAGATTTAATTAGATTTCGGGAGAAATCAGTTAGATTAGTCATTGATAATTCATCATACAATGAGTCTTTTGACTTGTTTGTTGTTGTGGTCAGTAGATATACAACACCGTATGTGATTGTAAGGCAAATCTTAATGCGTTATTTTGTTGATTAATTAATTATCACTGGGAGGTAGAAATTGAGGCAAAATAATAGATGCATGAAGGAACAGGAGCCACCATGTCATATAATTTCCTAGATCAGCAATTCGAGAGAGTAAAAGACAATCGTAAGACGTGATGAATATTAAACTTATGTGAAGGGAAATTCAACCCTAGAACAAGTTTTATCATTATAACTTTTTCTTTAATTTAAAGTTATTACTTAAATTTAGTTAAGTCGATTGTTTTTGTTTGGTTATTAATTTCATTTTCTTTAATTAATTTAAGGAAATTAATTTCCCTGTGGGTCAATACTCAAACTCATCCTTATATTACATGTTCGACCATGTATACTTATATGTGATTGAGTTAATCAAACAGGGTGTCATACCTAAAGAGGTATGGATTGGATTAGATAAAGATGTATGGGTTAGGTTAGCTAATGATGTATGGGTTTGGTTAGTTCAAAACCCAAGAACTTAGGGTTTTTACCCTAGAGTGATCAGGCCCATCTCAAAAATTGCACGGCACGTCCTAAAGAGGGGTTAGGATTGTGAGATCCCTCAACTTAGTCCCACATCTAATACCTACTAAAAATGGATCTTGTTTATAAGTGGGAATGGACTATAGATCTTGAACTTCGGTTAACCCTCTTAAAGAAATGATTTAGGCCCATTACGTTGCACTTTGGGCTGGGTCATTACAAATGGTATCAGAGCAACCTGATTCCGTGTTAGATGGTAGGCTAGACTACGGATGTTGGCTAGGCTCTCGGTCACGGGCCATGGGCGGACTTTGGAAGATAGGATTTACTAAACTTGGTATCTGTCCCAAGTTCTCGCTGGAAAGATATCCAGAAGGAAGAGGTTAATCTCAGGTCCCAACCTAATACAATCACCCTAGGAATAATCTAGCTAACGTAGACACTAGATAGGTCATACGAATCGGAATAAAGTGTGCTGATTTTGTCAACTTGCCGACGACAACCCATATTGCATCCATACGTCTCCTGGAAAGGGGTAGATGTGTAACAAAGTTGCACACAATGCAATCCCACTTCTACTCTGGCGATGGTAATGGCTGCAACAATCCGCCTGGTTTATGGTGCTCAATCTTGACCTGCTAACAGAAAAGACATCGTAACACAGTGCCGAAGATGTCTTCTTGAGCCTTGGCTGCCAATAAGATTGGCACAAGTCGTGATACACCTTCATAGAGCTCTGGTGCACCGTGAATCTTGAGTGGTGTACCTCATGAAGAATGTCCTCTCATCCGATACAAACCGTTTGCCTCTCTAACCAACTTGGAATGATTCGCTTGAAGGAACCACTGCCCTTGCAACTAATCAACTGTTTGTGCCTATCTGACATGGTCTATCATAGTCAGACTAATAGTGAGCCTTGCTAACACTGCCACAAGGTGTCGGTCAGCTACATCCTCTATTTGGTCCTCATATTGTACGCCCGTAGCTACCAATCTGCCTCCACATACTACTGGCCTCCAGATCAAGGCATCTACAACCACATTGGCCTTACCTTAGGTAGGCATTGTTAATGCCAGGAACTCCACCAACCACCCACTCTATCTAGTGTTTAGATCCTTCTGTGTGAAGAGGCACTTCAAGCTCTTATGATCGGTAAAAAGATGGAAGGACACTCCATACAAAGAGTGTATCCATATGTGCAGTGCAAATACGACTATTACAAGCCCTAAGTTGTGTGTGGGATAGTTTAGCTCATGCACTTTCAACTACCAAGAAGCATAGGTTATCACTCTACCTCTCTGCATCAAAACACAACCCAGCCTACACCAGAGGCATCACTATATACTACAAAATCATCATGGCCATCTGGTAAACGCAACACTAGTGCGGTAGTGAGTTTCTCTTTCAGAGATTGAAAACTTTGCTCACATGTGTCGGACCACATGAAGTGCTCCTCCTTCCTGGTCAGCCATGTGAGAGGGGGTGCCAGAGATGAGAAACCCAGTATGAACCTTCGATAATAACCAGTCAAACCAGAAAACTTTGTATCTCTATGGCAATAGTAGGACATTCCCATTTCAATAATGCCTCAACCTTGGCTAGATCCACTGCAATTCCAGCTGCTGATACTACATGCCCAAAACGAAAACCTCGGACAGCCAAAACTCACACTTGGAGAGCTTTGCATACAAGCAATGCTCCTGTAGTGTCGCGTGGGTGGACCGTTCACGGTCAAAACCCGACGTGCGGCGTCCAATTCACTCCAGAACTGGGCCAACCTTCCCGTTGGATTGGCACAATAGGCCGCTCTTTGACTTCGATCACGATTAGCACACATAATCCTGATGATAGCATAGCGGAATAACAGGCATCCAACACAGTGCTTCATGTATCTAGTTCATCTGCCATGCATCGAACGTCTCTCGGTGTCCACAATGCACCACCCAAGTGTGAGGTTACCGCAACCAAGCACCGTTCCTCAAAGGTCCCGCAGAACCTACCTTACAAGGCATGAGCATGGCACAGTAGTGCACCACCAACTACCGGCCCGGTATGTCCCTTCCCATTACCGTCACGAATCTTGTGTGCCTCTACAACATGGAGACCAACAAGCATCACTTAGTTTCCCAACATCCATCTCAATCCAACATGGGCAAACTCCGCTTATCTGGATTAGCTAGCAAGCGTCCGTGAACTTGCTAGAGCGTGGCGTGGTTCTCACCCAACCAACGTTCCGGTAGGAAACACGCCTATGCTTAGCGAACGCCTCAAGCATAGCGGTCCACCTTCCTGGTATGCTCGTACTTGACACCAAGCAAGCACGAGGAACTACGAAGGTCCTCCAACCAACGAAGCCCGCCAAGACCCCCACTCATGATCCACATCATGTTTGGAACCCATTGAGTGAGTCGGAGGAGGGTACCATCCAGTAGCACCTATTGAGAGACCACCCCCCTCCCTATATAGTAGAGGAAACTTTTGCAAGTCCTTAGGTGTGGTAACCAAACTTGATCTACTAGCACCTACTACCAAAACTAGCTATATAGGGGTTTTCTCACCAAGATATGCTACCCTTAGCATCTCTTGGCATCCACAAACACGTGTGGTTCTTCTCAGTCAAGGAATTTTTCCGTTTACCTTTCGGATGACAGTCGAGTACCTTGCCGGCAACCCGTAGGCAAGTTTCCCAGGCAATCGGGTACTAGCTGCAAGCGATATCCCCAACTCTTCACCAAAAGTTGCCGAAGCCTTCAACCATCATCTTCACAGTCCAACACAAGTCTACTCACTCAACATTTACCGACACTTCTCCAAGTTCAGTAAGTTCAGCATGCTTACCAACCATGCCTGAACCAAAGAGACCTTACTATACCATCATGGCATATTTTGTAACAGCTGACCTCCATCGTCCCACACTTCCGAGTATGTTCCAATACTCGTACCAAGGTTAGTCATGCTCTCCAAGAAATGACCACAACTCGCCGATCAAGCCCAAGTTGCTCTTTCGCTCCTACGTGCCTCGTGCACGCCCGTGGCAGCTCAACCATGGTCTCCATGGCACCTCATCCATGGAGTGAGTGTTTCCACTCGGTGCATATTCATGGCAGCTCATCCATGAACTATGTTGTCATCGCTAGGCCAAGTGTGACCACGTGATAGTAGGGTCCATAAAGTAATCCTCAAGTGTGTCTCATGCTCCTATCTGAACCGTAAGTAAATTGGGATGCTATCCACAAATTCAATCACGAGCTGGTCCAAGTATGGCTAGAACACCATGTTCATGAGATTCATGAATGCTACCGGTGCATTTGTCACCCAAAAGGCATGACTAAGAACTCGTAGTGCGCCTACCGAGTCCTAAAAGTTGTCTTCAGTATATCCTCCTCATGTATCCTCAAATAAAGGTAGCATGATCGAAGATCAATCTTCAAATACATAGTAGCTCCTCCAACCTCCAAACAAATCATCTATCTGCTGGAGGGGATAACAGTTCTTCACCATAACATAGCTGAGCATTATATAGTCGATGCACAACCTCATGCTACTATCCTTCTTCCTAACAAAGAGGACCAGAAGGTGAGGCATTCGGTATGATGAAGTCCTACTCCAGGTTCTACAATTGAGTCTTGAGCTCCCTAAGCTCAAGCAGTGCCATCTGATACAACGCCCAAGAAATAGGCGCAGTACCATGGACCAAATCAATAGCAACTCCACCTCTCTAGCAAGAGGTAGTCCGGGCACCTCATCTGGGAAAACATCTGTAAACTCACTAATCACTGGAATTCATGCCAAATCTGGTGCTGACTGATCTGGTGTAGCCACAATGGTGGCAAGGATGAGTTCATAGCCACTATCTATCAATCTCTAAGACCGCTGATAGGATATCAGATATCCTCCTCTGTCTCTACATCTACCATAGAATGTAATCTTTACATTCCTCTTCAGTCTAAGCTGAATCTTCTTCTTCTAGCAATCATCCAATCCATGCTAAATATTTCGTAAAACTCTCACATCTGCAAAACTATGAAATAAGTGAAAAGGAAGCTCTACTAGATATCCATAGCGATACCCTACACCCACTCATTGATATGGTGTGTGTTACAACCCTGATTCATGGGCATCACCAGGAACTAGGATTTGGGTGTTGTTCCTAGTGTTCCCACGTCCATGAGGGGTAGCGGTGGCTATCCAAGTGGTGGAAACAACATCCCGAGGGTAACCCGTGTTATAGTTGCAAGTGAATAAACAATGGTGCACGTAGTTGTCAAGTGACCAAGCATTGCAAGAGAGCATGGCGTTGGGTTACGGCAGTGGATTGCGGCATACGTACTGGTGATGGTAGACTGAGCATATGGCCGTGTCGAGACCAAGAGACCCCAAGATGGGTGCTGGATCGTGGATGTGCGCTAGTCGGGTGTGGGGGACCGAGCATCAGGACTAGGCAGCGAGTATGTTAGGAATTTGCATCGGCACACCACGATTGAGGAGCATCCAGTATACTGAGCATGACCGATCAAGTCTATCGAGCGTGAACTGAGCATGAACCAAGTGTACCGGTCATCTGTACCGAGCAACATGTCGAGCAGTACCGAGACAAAATAGGGCATCGGCATGATCGGTAGCAAATAGCGGTACATGATTGTAGCGGGAGCAGTAGCGGCGAGCGATATTGGGGAGGTACCGAGATTGAGCGCTAGCGTGTTCAGGCATTTGGGAGCAGTCATCATGTTCGAGCATGAGCAGATTCTTGTGTTTGTAGTGCTCCAGAATTCTGGTGGTACTAGGAATTCTAGCAGTACTTGGAATTCTAACGGCACTAGGAGTCCTAGCGGTACAAGGAGTTCTGCCGGGATTCGGAGCAGTACTCAGACCTAGCAATGTCCAAGTGCTGGTGTGTGGAGTGGAAATTCCTGGAGGCACCAAGGGGTCGAGGTTGGTGGTCAATGCTGGTTATGGTCGAGCCAGGAAGGGTGAGACCGGAGCCCAACGGTGCAGCCAACGGGTTGTTGGAATTTTGTTACAAATTTGGAGATTACACGTCTTGAAGGAGATAAGGATATCCTAAGCATGTTTGTTGCTACTAACTTTTGGGATAAACATGAACCCCATGAGAGACCTGGACGTGGAGATAAGGCTGGGTTGTTGGGGTGGATCTTCGCAGGATCTTTATGGATAAAGATGCCGGCTGGATTGGGGTTTATCTGGAACCAAGAGATATGCTGGAGTACGTATACATGGATTGAAGGAGAAGGAGGGACTTCTTCTAGAGCCGGGAGAAGAGGATTCCTGAAGTGAGAAGTAGACCAATTGGGAACTCGTTGTGGAGACGGCCAATTGGAGTGCAATGTGAGGTCTTGAGAGGAAAGACAACCAAGAGGAAGAAGCTTGTGAAGTTTCTGCGGCCGGTGCTCGTGGAGAGGACTGGAACTTCATCAGAGGCTTGCTGGAATCAAGGTACATGTTGTGAGCTTGCTGGTGTTATAGCAATCGGGAGGGTTACTTGGGTTATAGTAATCCCGTGAGTTCCATTGTAATTTGGGTACAATGGGGCGAGGCTATGGGGGCTGTCCACAATCCTTTACTTGTTGGCTGATGTTTTAGGCAGAGAGCTTTAGTACCAGGACGTGGTCGAAGTTTGCAAGGTTGTGGTTGTGGGAACTGGTTGCCGAGAAGAGCAAGGGCAGACGGCACGAACCCAACACGCATATTGGTGTTTGGGCGATCGGGTGGTGCTGCTTGATTATCGGGACAGGTTATTGGTAAGGCATGTTGGTAACCGAGAATACTGTATCAGTGCTTGTGTGTGATCGAGCAAGGGCTAATTGGAGTAGCGGTATCGGTGTGGTGGAATTATCGATAGTACAATTGGTAATCACGGTACTTGGAGTTGTGGCCGAACACAAGAGTTGTGTTTGTGGCATTGGCTTCCATGAAGTTGTTTCATATTGTGTACCTGGTGACAGGCTAAGTGTTCCCAGGAGTGGAATACGCCACGTTTGACTAATTGGGATCGACAAATTTTGGATCCTAGAGTCAACCCCGTGACAGAGGTATCAGAGCCCGAAGGTTACATGCAACGGAAGTATAACTCATATTTAGCAGAGAACTTTACTTGGACGATCACATGGATACATGATCGAGGGATGGTCTCAGGGAGAGAGTGGCACGACTGGAGGTGTTGGTTCTAGGGCTGGCCAATGGTGAAGGTAGCATTCACACGGTGTTTGATCAGTTGGAAACCCTAGCCGAGGAGGTGGAAAGGGTTGCTGATGCATCGGAATCCAGTAGTGTGTGAGGTAATGGAATGGCTGAGACTGTGGAGCATCTCAGGGCAGGTTTGGAGGAAGATATGGCTCTTCTGAAGTGGGCAGTACTCAACCAGTCTCAGCACGCTGTTGGTGACCAGGTAGCCGAAATCCCAGGAAGGCTTAAAGTGTCGAAGCCAATGAAGTTCGGTGGAGTTAGATCAACAAGAGATCTAGAGAACATTATCTAGGAGATGCAGGAGTATTTTCGAGCTACCAAGATTCCCGCTCATAGACAAGTCTTGATGGCCAGCATGTTTCTAACTGGCAACGCCAAATTATGGTGGAGGACACACACAGAGGATGACAAGAAGGCAGGATGTCCTAGGATCGAGACTTGGGAGAGTATGAGGAGTGAACTCAGGGATCAGTTGTGCCGACCAATACAGCTTGGGTGGAGAGGGATGCTTTGAAGAAGCTCCGACAAATGGGAACAATGCGAGAATACGTCAAGTAGTTCAGCTCATGGTGGAGGTGACCGAGTATCCAAAGAGGGCAAGATGGTGGGAAGTGACAGGAGGTCATTCAAGCCGAGACCAAAGGAGAAGAGGATTGCTTTTCCTAGGGCCAAGCCAGGCAATTCCTAAGGAGGTGAAGTGATGCAGTTTTTTTCCTGTGGACGACCTCATTGGATCAGAGAGTGCCCTAACAATCCAAAGAGGAAGATGGTGGCGATCTAGGCTGAGGGAGTTTCTGATTCAGGCGAGCCAGTTCGGATGTCATCTTTGCAGATGATAAGAGCTCTGAGGGTTGAACAACCTAAATAGAGAGGTTTAGGGATGATGTATGTTCCAGTGATTTAAATTGGAAGATAGGTGTAAAGACCCAGAAAAAAATCTAAAAAAAATAAAATAATAATAACGTTCGACGCAGTAGGATCAGACATGGGAAAAAAAATTTTATTTAAAATAATTATCGTTAGCAGGTAAAGTATGATTTACCCGTTTAACCAGTTAAGTGAACCGTACTATTTACCCATTTAACCGGTTAAGTGAACCATACCGTGTAATCATTTAAATGGTTAAGTGAATCATGTCGATTACCCAATTACCCGGTTACCCGATTAAGTGAAATACGGGCGAAGTATGTTTTCACATACCCTAACCGTCATTTCATAACATTATATAAGGAGAAAGGGGAGAACATCATCTTCATATTTCTTCCTCACACATATACGGGTTTCCTCCTTTTTCTCGGGTAATTTTCCTTCTCATTTTTTTAATAATTTTTCATGCATACATATATCGGAATCGATAATAAACTTCATAATCACGAAAATTAAAGTTTTAAATCAACAAAACTTAAAGATAAAGAACTAAATTGGAAAAGCCGGAGTTTTTGGTGTGAACAGTGCCGACGACGGTGGGTGAGAAAATCTGGCCGGCAAAGGCAACGATCGGAAAAGGTCCTTGGAGAGTCGAGGTTGCTGAGGGAATAACCCAATCTGACCGGCGACGCTTGCCGGCCGCGTAATCGGCGGAATCGATTGTGTCAAAATCGGGCGGCCAAGTCACGTGGGTAGTGAAATCCGACGTCGACACGGCCGGGGGGTGGCCGGATATTGGTCTGGAGGTGTTATCATGCCATGGCGGAGCTGGTCAGCATCGGTCGACGGTGGCCGGTGGCGATTGGTGGCGGCCGGAGGGGAATTGAGCAGGCGGCAACCGTGACCGGGACTGTGACTTCAGGGTACGATTTTGAGAAAAAACCCGATAGAAGCAGCCAAGGGACCTGGTCAGACCTGGAATTGGCGTGGCAAGGAGTCAACCAGCAAGTGTGGCTTGGCTGGCAGCACCTTGCCGGCGATGTACAGGCCGTCGGAAAATACCCCAATACACAGCTGTTTTGGGGAAGAAGAAGGTTGGAGAAGAATGGCAGTTTTGGTAATTATGGGTTGACTCGATACGGTCGAGTTAAAATATAATGCAAATCAGTAAATAATATACTAATACTAGTAATTTACTATTGGGCATGGTTAATAATTAAATTATTAACTAGTAATTGAGGATTATAATTGGGATAATTAATTTGAAATGTGAAGAAATATTTAATTGATTATATCACATTGATAATTAATTATCATTATATTTGCTGAAAATGTAATAAGTAATTAAGACTAACATGAACTAATTACATCATTTAAAATTGATAGTAAATTAGTCATGTAGTTGCATGTGGCTTCATGTAAATAAAAATTATACTAATGTATAATTTTATGCCCTCATTCAGATTAGGGCTAGCGGATCACAGTCGGACGAATCACAAGTCAAGTAAGTATAATAGGTAGAACGTCGTACTTTCCTTATTGGTAGCTTAGGTCGGCCTGAGCCCAGATTCGACCACCATGCA
>JAVDBV010060455.1:0-12852 GCA_032619315.1 Piper longum
CACTAATTTAATTGTTCCTTTTGCCATTTGAGTACAGTGGCGGGTGATATGGAAGGTGTGAGGGCGTAAGCGTTGTATGTATGTATGTATGATTATGATTATGAGCCGTGCATGCGAGCCGGCATTTGTTAAGTATGTTTGCTTACTGCCCGGTGTGAGGCAATTCTTGAAGTTTCATATGTTTTCGTGGGTAATGGAATACCCATTTGCCAGATTGTATTAGTTATTTTTCGGACCAGTAACATTCGTTACTGACGGTTTTCTTATAATATATGTAGGTCTCGTAAATCCTGTATCAACTTCGGCGGAAGGATAGATAAATGCTACACACACTTGAGCTCAACACAGTATTTACTTTCTTACATTTATTTATATTTGTTGTGTTTTTATAAATAATTGACAATGTCTTCCATTCTCATGACACCAAGAGGGTTACTTCGATCTATTTTATGGATCGAGTCTCACTGACTAATAATATTAAACATGTCTCGACTCGATCGTAACATTTCTGATTCGGTTCTTAAGTGAACCGAAATCGGGGTGTTACATACCCTTTACACAAATTCACTCTCCCTAGGTCATATCCATACCCAATTCAATACAAGGGCAAGAGTTATTGACACATGTCTAGCACTCATTGTCTCCTCCATGTCTTTGCATTCATTTAGTTCATAACTAGGATGATAATCATCAAAACAATGATCAAACAGTTGGGATTCAAATCATCCTCATTTACTTTGTCAAATGGCTAATTTTTGGTAACTTTTCATAACAATCACCTGTTGAATGACTGACTAAAGGTTTGCCCATCATCCATTTAAACTAGCCACGTCGGCTTTGAATACCAAACTTGTGGCTAAAGGTCTGCTGAGGTTTCCTCAACTTCAACTCTCCATATGTCACGTCAGTCAGTAGGTGTTGTCGTCAACTCTCCATATGTCACATCAGTCAGTAGGTGTTGTCGCCCTTTTTGGCTCTGAACCTACAACTAAAGGTCAGCTAATGTCTGACGCTACACATCTTCTCACCAAGCCCTAGGTCTATGATTTCCAAACCAGCAACGAAAGGCCTGCCCAAGGTGGAACTCCATTCTTCCTTGTTGTACACCCCATGTCTTTGGTTGCTAAAGTTCTAACCGAAATGTTACCGAAGTCCTACACACTTCAACACGATCTTCAAACTTTGATTTCTTCAATTGATTGTTTGATATTCCCATGCTTGTACTTAGAGAGTTTAAAGTAGTCACATCAAAACATGGTTCAATAGGGGTAAATGAGTGACAAAATCTATGTGAAACTCATCTCAATGCAGTGCACTAGTTAATGAGTATTGCAACAATGAACACACGTGCAGAAAAAACCAATGCCCAACGAGAGCCGTGGCCATGGCCCCTCAGTGCCAACGATGCTAAGTACCACAAAGTGAAAAATAAGAGGACAATGGTAAAATTGTGAAGTAGAATCAAATAGGGCTAATTGAGGTAAGCTTTGGAGCTCATCTAGGGTTACCAAGGTAGTCTCAGAATATCGTACAAATACGAACTCCAAGTTAAATGTGAGATCATACAACACCGTCCCAAACTACTAACTACTACTAGCATAAATGACAAAAAAAGGCTAACACTAGCCACACTAGCGTGGAAATTGGTGCCCAACTAGATATCTCAATAACAGTTGCAACCAATGTCCTCACCTATGCAATATAACATAAAATCATTAGAATATATGATTAGCAAAAATGGGATTGACCACATGTTATTGTGGTTGAGTAAATAATGAACCACTACAATTGGGAACATTTAAATTTCATGGAACAACTTCACCAACTCTACAAGCGATTGAAGAGATAATGAGGGAACCTGGGAACAAAGCTAGAAAAAATAGTCTCAAGAATAATGATTGGGTCAACACATGCCCTACTTATTGAAGAAAGAAAGTTGCTATTGACAAATAGATTTCTCATCTCCATCAGTTATATATATCTTCATTCAGAGTAAGGGAAGGGACTTTTTGAGAAGAGAAAACTCATCCTCCCTCTCTCTATATTCCACTCTCAGAATCTCATACAGCTAATCCAAAGAGAGCATAGAATGCTGGAGACAAAAAAACATGGAAGCTGAGTTACAAGGAAGATAACACAGCTGAAGAGAAGTTAATGATAGAGCCTAATTGATATAGATTTGCATAATCTTCTTTTCTTTTCTTCTCACAATGTTATTTTTTTAATGAGTTTCACGATGCACTATCATTCTTCTATGGGGTAGATTGTAATGATCTTGGGTGTATGATGGATCATATTTGATATTTAATTCATTTTGTTGATGTTATCTTGATACACTTATTGTGAGTTGATTATTTCATACCTATTCTTAATGCTTCAAAAGATTAACTAACTATTACATGAGTAAGAGAATCAATTGGGATCTAGGAGTAGGCAGATTAACGATATCAGTGAATGAAGTAGTTTATGATTCTAACAATAGAAGTGCATTAGAATAATAAATATCCATATAATGAGTTGATCGTAAAGCATGAATCTAGTCTTGTTTTCACAAAAATGTTAGATAATTCCAGGGGCGATAAATTATAATAAGTAGCGGAATGCCTTGACAATTATACTTGTTTCGATAGATATCAGCGACAACTATGTATAACTTGATTAACACGACAAGTTGTGCTACCTATTAACTAAGAGAAATTGCACATCCCAGATCAATTTTTACAAAGAGAACTAATATTAACTGTGACTTTTGTTTTCTATTTTTATGACTTTGCTTTGATTTATGATTTAGAGTAATAAATTAGTTTCATGCCCTTGCTTATCTTGATAGTTTAGAGTAGATCTTTACCATATTATATAATCTCTAAAATCAATTAACTCGGTTTAATAAATTTTGCTATCAGTAGTAGCATTAGAACATTAAATATTCATGAGAATGATACTCAATCATCACTTTATTACATTTATGACTTGCACACTTGCACGATGCTTTGAAATACTACAACTCATATTAGTTGATGATAGGGCTGCCACACAACTAAGTTTGTGACATGTTGGATCTAATGCAATGACATGTGGTGATATGTGACATTGACATGGAAAAGCCGCCTTATGATATACCTCAACGGAAAGCTCTCAAAGATGTCGACAAAAGTTGTGATTGACATGAAGTCAAAAGATGACTTTATGCATGGAAAAGATGACATGAAGTCAAAAAATCCATACAACGTAGAAGAAGGATCAAAATGATCGGGATGAAATGTGTATGATCAAGTATCCCATGGAGGTAATGCAAAGCCCTAAAAACCACCCACACATGCTAATGAGGCATGACCCTACCCAAATCCTAGCTCAAAATAATAACCGGCAGACAACTCACATCCATACCATACACAACTAACCCTCCAGGCTCCACGTACATGACAATGCTGATACACATAGCCATGAACCATTGGATGTCCACAGACACAGACAACCATTTCTCCGCATTCGTGTCTGCAAAATTATTACTAACATCGTACATGTTCGTCTTTGGAAATTTTTTTTGCGGAAACCGTCTTTGTCTGTCCGCAAATGTTTTTGCAGATGGACATGAACACAAATATAGGCCTCACATAAACTAATATGAAACATAAAATTGACATAAATTAAAAATTAAACTAAAAAATAAATAGAAAGAGGTGCATTTTACTAAAATAAGAGTTTAAACGTCGTGTTTTAAATGGATCTAATTTAGATAGTTTTGATTTTTCTATGGTAAGGCAAAGACACATCCCACTCTTTCACTACACTTAAAAAATTTCTAGCACAAGTAGTAAATCAACAATATATCCTTAATTGTACAAAATTTCATATTTAAAAATATAACATAAATCCTGAGGTGAAAATATCTTCTATTTCTCACTATACACCAAAAATTCACAATAAAATTTCTAACACAAAGTTTTAAATCAATAACATCTTGAATTTTTCAATGATAAGCCAAAGACACATACCTTCTCTTTCACTACACCCTTAAAATTTCTCACACGAGTAGTAAACCAACAACATATTCTTAATTATACAAAAAAGTTATATTGAAAAATATAACATAAATCTTGAGTTGAAAATATCCTCTATTTCTTACTATACACCTAAGATTTGTAATAAAAGTTATGTGCATTTACAATTTAGCCAATCACACAATTCTAAATGACAATCTTTCAATCTATGTAAAACAAATGAATATTAATAATAGATTAGAAAAGAGTATTAGATAAGAATAAATTATTTTAATTTTGAGTTTGACATGATGCAGACGTGTTTGCAAGAGTGTATTTGGTCTGTATAAACGGTCCATATTTGATATATGGGCACAAACGTGGACTCGGTCGTCTGTGGTTTTTGGACACTCTAATGAACTAGCCTACATAGCCACAAACCAACACCAACACGGGTCAACCAACACCAAAACCCTGAATCAAAAGTTCGGGTTTTACGGAAGATGTGTTGAATTACGTGTCCAAAAATCGGTGCATGATATATAAAATTGAAAAAGTGAAATACTCTATGGGTGCATATCATAAAGGGAAGAAAGAGAGTTTGCTACTCTTAAGTGGTCTACTGTATCAAATAGTTTAGATTAATTAAGTGTATAATAACTGATCTGATGAATTGTGAATTTATTGTTGAGTAAATTATTGCTAAAATATCATATGTATATTTATTATATTTATGATATTATTAATCTTAACGAGTTTATTTGAGAAAGATCGAAAAAATATTGATGACATATGATGCAATTACGTGGCAGACTTATCATAATTTTACATTATGTTTAATTGAATTTCGTGTTTAATTGTAATTTTTATTTATTGCTATTGTGTATGTAAGTAGAAGACTCGACACATATTGATATTGAGTGAACAATTTATATGGTTTGTAGTTAATTAATGACTATTGAGTGACGGGTTGGAGAAATCAGTATTTAGGCTTATTTGATATTCTTTGATAAGTTGATTTATTTTTGTGCATACAATAGGGACTTGATATTAATAAACTTATTTGCTGATTGGTACTTGGACATGGATATATGGAGAGCATGTTATGTACATATTAGTGGTATTTATTATGGTACATAAATGATCGATCGGCCATGTGAGTATTTTTTTATTTATTCAATATGTTTCATTTTATTTAATTTCATGTTTTACAAATACGTAATGAACCAATCCTTTATATTGTTTATATTGAAATAATAAGGGCAGATCGTTACAGAGATGGTATCAAGTTAACTTGATATTCCGTTTTTAACCTGCATTGAAGGTAAATCCATCGAACCATGCAAAAGTGAATTGCGTTCAAAAAAAAAAAAAACAGTTCCAGTTGTTTTAACCCAATTATATAGAACCTTTTTTTTGTCAACACAAAACCCGATGGGGGTCCATTTTAATATTTTATTCTCTTCATCATCCGAAGTTTGTATAAGGCGTTCAGTACATATTATAGGAAATTACCATGTTTTTAGGTTTTAGCCTTGACTTGGTTTTTCACTTTCTGTATAGTTTTGAAACAGAATCCTTCTGATTGCATGAGCAGCAGCATCTTGTACATGCAACTGACAATTTGATTTTGTCTTGCTGGGACTGTTTCACGGTAGTTGGTCCTGTATACAAGGCCTGGTCAACACCAGTACCATTACCAGACCTTATAGTATCATTAGAAGGAAGACTGGACAGTCCCCCCATTTCAGATAAGCATGCATGTTTCATAAAAGTCATAGCCCATGCCAGTTGATCAGCATATTAATGTAAATGATCAACATATTAATATAAATGATGAACCTATGTACCTTATTATACAGCCAAATTGATTTGGTCTCAAGACTCTCCACCAATATATATAATACTACTTAATTGTTATAAATGAATACTAGAACATGTCAACCATATATAAAATATATTATGCCAACAAGCGAAGGTCAAGTAATCGTTCACAAAAAATGTTGCCAACAGCTACTCATCAAATATTTATATCCACAAGAAGTCCACTTTTTCGGCCGATTAAGCTACATTAACATTGGGAAAATCTTTTAATTATGGAGTTTATTTAAGTCAAATTTAGAACATTATATCATTTAGCAATTCACTACGTCAATAAATTTTTAAAAAGAATGCAGTTTACCCATCTTTTTCTACGCGGTTTCTTGGGTTTTCCTACTCTTCACCAATCTGATCAGGTTGATAGATATTTACGCGCCAGCTTAGGTAGGTCTGGAGGCTTTTGAAGATATCTGAGAGTCCGATTGCTTGCTTGAATAGGGAAAGGCGTTACACAAATCCAATCGTAGAAGATGTGGCACTCCTTCCCTGGAAATTTGTTAGCACATTTGAATTTGAACGGGCACTGCTGCTCGTCTCCAGAGTGCGATACATAGGATCTCGTTCAATGAAGTGCGTCAACGGCTCGACAAGCTCATTTCAACATGATAGATTATTGGTTTCGTGAACATCATGTTCTTACGGGACACTAATTTAACATGTATATGAAACTGAGATGTAAGTATGCTTTGCGATAAATAATAATAAAATGGTTTTAAAGAATTATGTTATAGAAATAATTTAACGAGTAAAATTAGAAGAGCGAGCTGTAACAAAAAATTCTTGAATTTTTGGACATCAATAAGATTTTTTAGGTAAAATAATCATCAGTGATTTAATGAGCAAATTTGATGACCTCAGTGATTTTTTAAATTAAATTTTATTAGTGATTTTGTATTGCCAGTTGGTCTTGCTAATGTAAATTTTGGTGATTGCCCACATTATTTTAATTATTTTCTTGAATGAATAAAATTCCTTAGTAGGTGAAGGAAAAAAAATAATTATATTTTTCCAGGGAAAAATATTAATGCAATGTTAGAATTGAAATCTCCTTAGGTCTTTTGGTGGCATCGCTACCAATCACGTTCAGAAAAATATCTTTTTTTACAATATCATATCACTTTTATATACTTTTATAATTTTTAATAATATTTTTATTCAATTTTTTTGTCAAATCCTCCAGAAAATAGGAATAATCTGACTGGTGGGACGGGTGCACCGAATTCTACGTCCACAGGAGATTTAGGTCAATAACAATAACGTCCCTATTTTTCTCCCAGCTTGATTAATCTGGGTTAACAACATGTCAACCACTGGATAATCAATGTCAAAGAGTCGTAATTAAATGGAATGAGCTCTCGTTTGTCCACCGTCCTGCCATTCAAGAAGTGTACTCGTCGTCCATAATAACTGTTACTGCTATTTCCATTGTCGTACCATATCCATGCAGCGGTGGAGTACCACTCCAATTTGAATAAAGGTATTGCTTTATTACAAAAAAAAGTGAGATAATAGCTTAAACATACCATTGATCTGAGTCTCATTGACAAGACAAGGGCTTCGTTGCTCATATATAACTATAGATCTTCGATTGCCGTTTCTGTGATTTGATGACTTTGTTTGGTATGGCCAGACCTTTCTGTAAAACATGGTACGTTGTTCATCACCACCGACCTTGTGGTCCCTTCATGTTACAACTACAAACATACGCAATTTTTTGGCGGTTGTTGTGTATATATCAATAGAACAGAACTACCTGCATAATCAATAGACCTTCTTAATCAACATCTTATACGTCTCATGTACGATAAACTTCACATAGCCTTACTTTCTTTGAAATAGTTATAAAATCTGCATCTTTGAATGTTCTACTTAAATGGGTCATTAGCTGGCTCTTGTATATTTTGCTTGCAGATTGTTCAGTTTCATTTTCCTTTGCAGCGAAAATTAATTATGAGCTTTTCCTGCAACAAGTTTTAATGTTGAAAAAGAATTACGGCTAGATAAATTTTAAACAAAACAAAGGGGGAAGACGTTTTCTTTACTTTCATTTATTTTTTCTTTTACGTGGGAAACCTTTTTGCATCACATTGAAAACAGCTTACCTGTTTTCTTTGATGGGGACAAAAATTAAAAAGAGGATGGTTAAGATCGTTGCTTACGCCATGAAGCTGTATCATGTTTACTCCGTTTTTTATTTTTCATCCTCTGCAATCCAAACCTCGTGGAACTTGCTGATCCAGATGTTTGTGAGAAGTATGAACTCAAAGCACCAGACAATAGAAAACCATTAACGCAACGTTGGATAGCAATCCATTAATCACTCCCCTACACTAATCCGTCCAAACAATTCTATATGCATAGAACCATTTATAAATCATCTTTTTTCTGCTAAGTGCTAATAACTTCATTCATTTTTACTGATCGAACTCGGACCCATTATGAATATTATGAAAAAAATTATTTTTATTCTAAGAGAAAGACCTCACGAAATCTCTAAACAAAGACCAGTATATTAATGAATTATTCTTGCTTTTTTCGTACACGAAAATACACAAAATCACCAGATGACCCAAAAGAGGCCAGGCCTAAAATTGTTCGCCAGTGCTAGCCTTCCTCACCAGAACATCTTGTTATAGTCTTTTATCTCCCCAATAGTTGAAGTAATTAACTGCAATTAGTAAAGGGTAGATATCCACCAGATTTTCAAAGATCATATTGCTCTCCGTGATATCTCTCTGTCTGCTTTCCATGCACGAACATTGACTGGGTTTCCCACCCTGAACTCTTGCCCACACATTCAACCGAAGATGACATTATATCCGATGTATATTATAGTCACATAGGCACGGAATTGGTCACCCCAAGTCAAGCTTTGTTTCAGATTCTTTATAAAGCATGAGCAAACGCCTTTAGACATTAGACAAATTCTAAAGCTATCTTCTTGCTCTCTGTGTTTGGCCTGTTCCATCCTACAAGAAATTGGGTCACTCATGGGCAGGGCACCCTGCTGCGACAAGGCGAATGTGAAGAGGGGTCCTTGGTCTCCTGATGAAGACGCCACTCTCAAGAACTACGTAGAGAGACATGGGACAGGTGGAAACTGGATTTCTCTTCCCCAAAAAGCAGGTTTGTTCTTACGATCCCAAGGCATTTCATGGTGTTTCAAAAATTAATCTTTCTGTTTAACTCATGGTCACTGTTTATACATTACATCCTTTCCTGATGTGGGGTTTGCAAAATCTATCTTGAACTATAATCAAGTCTAAGCTAACTAATCATCTTTGGCTTGGATTAAGAGCATACCTGAATTTCTTTTTTTTTTAAATGGGGATATCAAGTATGGTCAATCGGAGTTCCTAAATCGAATGGGGATATCAAGTTTTGGATAAATAGTGTCCGGCTGATTTATTTTCAAATGTGCCACTCAAGTAGCAGACTGCAGCTTTTGAAAAGGAGCTACTAAATTTTCTCATTCCTTTTTCTCAGGCTTGAAACGTTGTGGAAAGAGCTGTCGCCTGAGATGGCTCAATTACCTACGCCCGGACATCAAACATGGTGGATTTACTGGAGAAGAAGATGAGATAATATGTTCACTCTTTAGAACTTTAGGAAGCAGGTATTATAATACGTCCATCGGAACATCTCCCCTGTTCTTCTTTGGTACCATTTGCACCTTTTTACTTCAGTTTTTCTCATTATTCAAATATCTTGCTAGATGGTCGGTCATAGCATCTCATCTTCAAGGGCGAACAGACAATGACGTGAAGAATCATTGGAACACCAAGTTGAAGAAGAAGCTCATGGCAGCAAGGGCGAACTCTGTCAAACCTCAAGGAGCTAACAATAATGCTGGAACTTCCTCTTCCCCCATGGTTCTCAACGACCCAGAAAATTTCCAACACAATTGGACTCGAACTCCCATTGCATCATCTATCTTGTTTCCCACTATTGAAACTGGTAATTTTGATTTAGGGTGGGACTTCGATCAGAAGCTGTTTGCACATTCCAACCCTTTTACTCTGCCACCACCCACCGAGGTATCCGACATCAGCTCGACATTGACAAACTACAGTATTTCTTCTTCATCCCAAGAGGCGTCAGGTTCAACAACACCTCTAACCACAGACACCAACACTATCAAATGGCAGGGAATTGGAGGCAGCGGTTTTGACAGCATGATGATGGACTTTGGCTATGGCTCCCCATATGGTCTTGGTTCTTATATCGGCCCTCAAGAGAAACTCGGTGAAGCTCCACCATGCCCTTCCTACTTGTCTTACCATTCCTCTTCGGCCAGCAATGGTAGCGGTTGCTATGGATATTAACCAAGCATTATGTATTGAGATAGCTAGTCCTCGAGGACTCAATGTTCAACCTGCATGAACACTTTAGATTATGTTATCACGCCTTCCCAGCTGTTTATATTTCAATGTTAGAGATTAGAAACTTTTGCCCATTTGAATAATGAATAGATAAGTTGATTGCTTAGCATCCAAGATCAGAGATCCACAATGTTTGTTGCTGGACGTGGTCACAGCTTGGAGGACACGCAGTTTTCGTGGTATGATCCATCCAAGCATGACGACAAGCTTTGATCATTATAATTTTAGTTTTCTTAGAAATCTTGCCTCTCTGTCAATCAATTGATTTGCTTATTTACAATTTAAATATCGGTTGAGACAAATTTTTTAAATATCATATAGCCGATTATAAAAAAATTATGGAACTTACGGCAAATTAAACATGAATCATCGAACTCCATCGACATGAACTTGCTTACACATTTTCCTCTGTGTAGCTGTCCTGAGGGCTCAAAACACGTGAAAATGCCTACTAATTTACCATGCGACATACTCGGAAGTTTTTTAAATTTCTCATGGCAATCATAAAATAGGATTAATGATTAAGCATCCAAATATTTTAATTGATGAGGGTATTTAAAACATTATTCGTTCAATTCATGCCGTCGTCACTGATTAGGGATGCTTTTTCAACGATGTTGAAGTTGGTGGCCAGTACGAAACTTCGAAGCAACTTTGCCAGGAAATTAAACCAAGTGTCTTGTCATGCGTACGTTGGCTCAATGTGCTACAAATTATTCTCGTAAACATTAGTCGAAGCCAGTAATTTCTTCTTAATGAAAGTTATATTATTAAAAAAAACCTAAACCAAATGCCCAAGTTACCACCCAGTTTCATTTAGTTATCTACATTTTCGACAAACAGGACGACATTGGGCGGCTTAGTCGTTTATGACATATAAAATGAAATGGAAATAGATATGTATTTTTTCTCAAATCACTCAAGTCAAATGTTATTCAAGTCCCACACAATTCTTTCTTCTAATACGAGATTCCACAGCTCACTTGGGTCCACAAAAAAGTTAATTGCAAGAATTTTTGTCGTTAATGTCCCTGACTTCATGCTCTTCTCAAGATTCGTTGATCTTTCTTATGTGTAGATATATGAAGCTCCGAATAGAGGGTAAGGGTTGCTACATAGAGGAGATCATTTTAAATTGAAAGGAGCCACCAAGACCGGCCAGATTCTAATTTGCTCTATATATTGTGTTTAATGCATAGACTTCAAAATGGACAATAAAAAGTTGCAATGACATGAACCTTACTATGTGGCTGTGCATATTCATAATGATTCATTTCTCAGTAACAGCCGGGCTCGGTTAGGGCGGGTCGTTACAAATACTCTCATCCATATGCCTTCAGTACCTTATGAAACCACAAGGCATAGTAGTACCTATAAACCTCCACACTTTTCTGGGTTTGAAGAACTCAAACGTTGAATTATGAGGATCCCTTAGGAATGGAATAGATACTTACCAATTTTAGAGCCACTTTGATGAACACACACCCTTTCTCAAGAAGCGGTCATTGGTTTTTCCTTGTCTCACCTCTCACTAAAAATTGAAGACAACTACATGTAATTAAGCCTGGGTAGGGATTTATATAATAGTCCCGAAGGCATCATGATCTAGATCTAAGTCTTTGAAAACAAACTCGAGGGATCTCATCCTCGAGGGTTATTAATCCAGAAATTTCTTTCAACTAGATGGCCCGTGTGGAGTGGGATACAATAAATCCACAACTCGACACATCTGCTTACCTATTAAAACAAAACACAACATAGTATAAAAGTCAAACCAGAAGTGAGTCCTAAATGGGCCTCGAAAAAGCTCCAATCGTGCCCACACGCCTAGGTTGCAAGCTCTTACTCCTTACCTAAACATCAAACTAAAAGCTGCGCCCGCTTATGATGCATTCACACATCTTATAGAACTTGCACATCAAGGCACACTCACATCAATTCATATAAGATTTCCTATGCAACGTTGCATTAGATTACAATATTTACTTCACTTACATAATTAGTTCCTACACATGCATTTAAATACACTTTAATCAAGCAATTCACATTTTTATTTACAATAAAAATATTTAACAAATCAATTCATCAATCCTACCATTTTGTGATAATAATTACCACCTTTAAGTAATTAACTCAGAGTTAATAATACCTAGCGTCGTTGGCAATTGGTGATGGCTAGTTTGATCGTGCAGCTTGAGACTCGAATTTGGTACCTGACGGCGTATGAAGTTCGATTGGATTTGACTGGATAAATTTGGCAGGAGATCAGGTGATTTTCAGCTAATACGATTTTTTGACAGTTGTTGGCGGCTTTTTCTAAAAATTTTTTACAGCTTTTTTGGCGAGCCAATTAGGGATATGGCTTGGCACTAGCTCAACGAGCTCGATCCAATGGCGGTGGTGGTGAGGACGGCGGCAGCGACAAAGGAAATGGTCGGGAGTCGAACAGGGAGGCATAGGCGGCACGGTGGCGATGGAGTCGAGATGATGGCGGCGAATCGACATTGGAACAGACAGCATGATCTCTTAGTGTCAGGGAGTTGTGGAGACCGAGCGGTGACCGAGTAGGTGGGGGACGGCACGACAACACTCTGGAGGGGCTTGACGGT
>JAVDBV010060456.1:0-16540 GCA_032619315.1 Piper longum
TGTAGTAGGAGCTTCCCCTCCGGTTGCAAGGGACACTATTCCTCTTCAATGCCTCGTAGCTTATGTAACTGCTGGTGGCCAAGATACGCCGGTTGATGTCCGAGTCCATCTCCAGCTCTTCCTCCGCGAGACACTCGGAGATGGTCCCGGTGCAGCCTCGTCGAAGGGGAGCCAATGTAATGAGTGGTTGTTCGCCGGCCGGCAAGGAGAAGGATGAGACGACATTGGCTACTAGAAGAAAGATTTCAAGGATGGACAATAGGGTATGAGAATTCGCCATTGTTGCCGTGTCCTTCCTCTGTGCTTTAACTTTCACCTTGTGCAGAATATGAAGAGGACTGCCCCTTGCGTTGGAAGTTATAACTTCAAGCTTTTCTGGGTTTGCTTGTCTTTAGCAACCAGAGATCTTCTATCGAAGAAATCTCCTTGAAGAAAACACTTTGTTTTAGATTCAGGTTTAGGTGTAACATGCAAGTGTATATATAAATATAACATAAACTACGTTTTGGTGTGGTGGGCACAGTCTTAATTCATGCGATGCACGATCAATGAGGTCGACTGTGGTGGTTATATCCGCCATGCCTGTTTCAACTAATAGCCTAGCCTGTGACTTGTGAGGATCACAAGATAATAGAAACAATGTAACTAATACTCATGAGACATGCATAGGAGTGATGGTTATTAAGATTTTTAGCTCAAGCTATATTTTGCGGACCTTGCAGTCATTATCGTCATGCCCCACCAGTATGAATTAAATAGGTGTTCAGGTGCAGCTCTACATGGAGGACCCGTGACCATCAAACTTAATCCCCAAGTGGGTTAATGTGTTATTAGTTACAAAAGAATTTGCAATAGAATTTGTCATATTTGAGTCATGACCAATTTCCGCCTGCAGAGCGGACATGAATAATGGAGCTCAACAACCACCATTAAGAGATGAGCTAAAACGAAGAGCAGTGGCGACACAAAAGGCTCCTCTTGTAAAGGACGTGAGGACCGTGACGTCTTCGATTTGAATAATTGAGAGAAATCCCGATGATCGCGTCACCCACCCTGACCATGTTTTTGTTTGTTCGACGAACTCCTCTCTTTTCCTTTTGAGTAGTGACAGGCACGTTGAAGCATAGTAGACGCAAGGACTCCATTTTTCTTTCCGGCTTTTTTTTTTGTTCTCTTGGCCGGGTATGGTGAGAGGTGGTGGATCAATCCACCCACCCATTGTTATACTATAACAACAGCTGGCTTGGCCTCTATGGTATTTGCCGGCCTTGTCTTATGGCCAGCAGGTTGGCCCAGCTGCCCAGCTGATTGGCTCTTCATTTCATCTTTTCATCTCACTATCTTTGGTTATCCAGTGCTCAGATAGTGGCAAACCTGGTGTCATATATATTATCACGTTAGCGTATCCATGAATGCAATGCTGATTCTTCTCCAAGTACTGTAATTGCACGGGCTGGATGTACAGTGAATATGGTCTTTGAATTTTGGGGCCACTGCTAGATGAATCTGTAAATTTTTTTTCCCATAATTTTGATAGATAACAGGGAAAAAGTGAGTTACTAGCATACCACAACAGTCTTTCACAGTACATGGATAAGAGAAATTAATACAGCAATTGGCGGGGAGGGTGAAGAGTGAATGAGAATGAAATAAGTATCTTTGAACAGTTATCAATGCCATCGTCATACACGTTAAAAGGAAAAATAATAGGCCGGAAGACTTGGGCTGTAAAACCATGAATAACAAGAGAATCATAAATAATTTTACCTATTTTTTCATTAAATAATAAAAATATCATAAAGATATTTAATATGAGGGTGATTTGCAAGAACCTGGGCATTACAAAGCATCCTCTATGGTCTTATATTATTTGATAAGTTTAAGAAGCTTAACCCTTATAGTTTAAAAAATATTGGGGAGCTATATTTATGGGTCTATGTTAAAAATGAGCTTTAAAAATAAGCTTTAAAAATATTTAATGGTTTGTCACCGCAAAGTTTGCTTGTAGTACATTTGCCCGCCTTAAACTTACTGGCGTTAAGCCTCCGTCTACCCATGTTGCAGTTTGGTTCTAAGTTATTTAAGTTCAGTGCACCCCTTCTTCCTGACCAGCCCACTTGTAGGACTTGGCATTTTGCAGTATCTTACCTTGTCCTGCTGCAGCTTGTGAATTTCAGCAGTATCCTACAAACATGCATTGGGCTGCAGTCAAACGAATGAAACTTTTGATATGTTAAACATACAATTCTCACGGCATTGCTATCCATCTAGTAAGCATAGTCAATGAAAATAGACAATTAAACTGCTAATGCAACATCCAATTAAAAATATATTAATTTAGGGTTCTTTGTGAAGGTAGATCAACAATCATTCCCATGCTTCTTTTCATTCAAACAACCATAACGAAAAGCCCGGTCCTACACAACATTTTCTTACCTTATGAGATCCCACATACCTTAAACCCTCTAGTTGAATTAACAAAATTCAATGCTAATGCTGTACTTACATTTATGTACATTATCACAAATCAATAGCTCAATTTTCCTCAATAAAACTCGTTTTCCATATTTAGAAGATAAAATTTCTAGAATATAATAAATATGAAAAGCAAGAGCAAACTGTCTCTAGAAGAGTAATTGATTCATGAAAATATAGTAAGATTACCATTCAAAATAGTAAAATTTCAGGCATTACAAAATGTATACCGATGGAAAAAAAAAAACAAGCAATAGAACCGAAACCACTTACATGGATACCATTTAACGAAATGCTATTGGGTCCAGACATCAACATATACCTAGAATGGTTCCTTAAGCTAGCCGCAAACCAGTCCTTGAGGAAGACGATATTGGTGCTATCAATATGGTATTGTTATCAATAGAACATTTGTTTGACAATGCTCGTTCATCACCATTTTCTTGCAAGTCATCTGATGATAATAACTGAAAGTCACTTTTGTCATGCTGCACTCTTCTTCTGATCTCTGTTGTCCTAATTCTACAAAAACAGGATGGAATGTCACAGTTGGGTTTGGTATGGTATGGTTCATTTCTCTTTCTGCTTGAGTCGTGTTCTGTTTTCTGCTTCTATTTCTTGTGCTTCATCTTCATCCAAAACTAACCGAAACAGGCCAAATCTGTCGTTGTTAGATGGAGAGGACTAATTAGGACTCTCTTTTCTATTGATCAATCTCCAGAATCACTTAGGACTTAAAATTCTTTGTATTTGGGTCATGTTTAAAGTTTGAGATAAATCAAATTGTATTGGACCCATTACTAGTATGTAGTTATTCAAGTAGCAGAATCAGGACTCAGTATCGTTGAGAAGAGTTCTCAAACAATGATCATTGATAACTTTACACGCATTAAAATGCTCGTGATTTTCTTTAAAAAAAAAGAATAAGCTAAATGTAATCTATAATATGGTTATTTTTTCAAAGCAGTCTAATAACTTTAGATGCAAGCTCAAACAGTAATGGAGCACACGATAAAAAAAGTTAAAGCTAAATGTAACATTAAGTTGGGAAAGGGATGAAAATTACCTTGCGTTCCACCAAATCAAAAGTGACGACCACTTTGCTCTTTGCTTCGCCTTTCACGGTCAGCATCTTCAATTTTCTTGTTGGTTCTTCCTCTAAGATGTTAATTAAGGTGAAAGAAAAGATAATTGTACCTGTAAAATGTAAACAAACAAGCTCAAAATTAGAAAAAAATTCAAAAAATAATCAAAACAAACAAAGTGGTTAATCAGTTTCTTTGGTGTAGAATAAAAGTGAAAACCTTTTTTGCAGAAAAGAAGAATGGGTAACAGCTACCACAAGTAATGTTATCGTCATTATCCCCTATACTGCTGATCAAGGTCGAACCTTTGTATCCTTACAATACCTAGAAAAGACATACAAAAGATCAGATTGATTATGTTCAAAAATTACCTTGTTTGCCTCAAAATTGCATCTTCATTTAAGGACGAAAAGAAACTAAAGAGCAGCCCACCCATTAAGAGTCATCCCACTCTTTCCGACAAGACAAGAGACTGGATGAAGGAGAGCGTGTTCCATGTCACCGCCTTCTTGGATCGGATGGAGCTAACAAAAACGTTAAAATGTAAAACGGTACACGGCCTGAAGTCCAAACTAAGAATGAAATATACAGCGTTCATGCAATGCATAAAAATCTATACTCATTCATTGGTGTTAAAAAATTTTAGATTTAAATGTACAACGCTATGAGCACCAAACGATACGCATCCTAACTCGATGCTGCAGTGACTGAATGTAAGTAATTATTCCATCGAGAACTAATAGAGCTTTTCCCATCACCTGCAAGTCAGAGAATAACTAGTAAAAACACGTGTGCATGGCAATTTTTTCAAATTACAGACAAAAAGAAGCCAAAATCAAAGTCGGAATCGATTGAACTAGGAACTAGGAGTTGAGTGCGTTTATCCGCTTGCCAACTAAGTAACTTGGAACTAAGAACAACAATAACTAACCATCTCGTTGCCGCGGCGCCCTCGCCGGACGTCGACGCTGAAAATCGCAGGCCAAATCTCGGGCAAGTTATAGGCGGCGAGAGCGTGAACGGCGCGTTACGCTTATTCATGTAGCCGAGTCCATGCAACTCCACTCGGCAGCCTCCTTTAAGCTTATGTTCTACTTATTAGTATTTTCAGTTAAATTTAAATTTGACATAAACGTTGATTTTTTTAATCTATATTTTATAGTCTTCTTTTATACTTTGTACATACTAAATTTTTTCTTTTTAACCTAGATAGTTTTTATCTTAATTTTTTTGTATAAAATAGTATTACTGTATATTAACTTAGAACACAGTATTTGCATTTTTAATTGTTATTAGCTCATATTTTGATCATTTTAATAATATCTCTCGAGGAAAACAAATATAATTGTGTAAAGTATATCTTTATATAAAATACAAAACTTATAAAAACTGAGTTGAGCGGATGCACATGCTAATTCATGGAAAACAAGCTACAAGTTGTAGACTCTTAAACTCAGGAAATCCTAAACTTGTAGGGGTGAGTATGGTTTGCTTAACCGAGCAAACCGACCAAATTAAGCTTATTTCGATAGTTCGAATTAGTATTAGTATGTTTTGGTAATAGTTCGGTTGAAACTAAAAATCAACCAAATTTAATTCGGTCAGTTTGGTTGGTTTTTAGTCAAAACAAATCAAACCAAATAAATTAATAATTAGAAAATTTTTATTTATATTAGTTTTTTCACTCTTTTTCTTCATTATACATATGTCTTCATCATGATACATAACAAAGATTTATATAACTATTATTTTAGTTTATTTTGTTGAAAATAATTTATTTATGTATGTGCAAGAGATGATAGTTTAATATATTATATATTATGTACATATTATACAATATCCAAAATTAGAATATTATTCATGTAACTTTTCATGATAACTTTATTATTAGCCTCTAAACGTGTGCTAACATTTTTTATTTTTAAATAAAACCTAAGAACAATTATAATAAACACTTAAGAATAAATACTTAAAATAAAAAATATTATTTATCATTTTATTTAATTTGATTGGAGTTTGGTTAAAACTAAACCAAACTCCAAAATTATAATATATTTATGTAACTTTTCGTGATAAATTTATGATTAGCCTCTAAACGTGTGCTAATATTTTTTATTTTTAAATAAAACCTAATAATACTTACAATAAACACTTAAGAATAAATACTTAATAATAAAAAATATTATTTATCATTTTAATTAATTTGATTGGAGTTTGGTTAAAACTAAACCAAACTGAATTAGTTTGGTTTGATCAGTTTGGTTAGCAATTATAGTTTGGTCTTTATTTGGTTAACAAAACTACCTCAATTTGGTTTATTAGGCAAGTAGTTCAGTTTGTTTTTAACCAAACTGACTAAATTATCAGCCTTATGCCTAAGCTTATTTCATTTAATTTACTTTGAATTAAAGTTCGAATCAAATTTATTAATTTGATGTTGGCCTAGCATACTTTAGCATTTTTATAATTGTTTATAGTTATATTTGCTGTGAATTAGCAATTCACATGAGAAACAGTAAGACAATCCCCTACATTGCAGTTCGTTGGTGCACGAACACTGTATACTCATCTTTAAACTTGGATTGTGAGGAATTCGCCTACGGTGTTCATTCTCAACTCAATTACGACCAAGCATGAAATATTTTTCATATTTTTTAATTCATTCTCGTGGGAGCTCCTCATGATCTCATCCCTCTCTTATTAACTAGCTCCTCTCTATCGAAGTTAGTTGAAATACGGAGCCAATGTATAAGTCCAACGTAACCCAAAATTATATTGAAGCATAGCTTTCAAGAATTACATCTCTTGGACCATCCAATAATGTTCTGCCGTGTAGTACATGACCTGAAATAATTGAGGCCACAAATGAGCTGATAACAATGTTTTCAGAAAAAAATTGTTCAAGCGACATGTTATGAGCTAGGATATTACCAGATTCCACATCTCATACAATATTCAGTAATATTGCACCGCAGTCAACGTTATGTGATCAATCCATGTGACTTCCCGCTTTGTGCAACATTGCATGGTTGCCTATGGTCTTGTAGAAAAAATGTACTGTTATCATCCTTTATATTACAGTTTTATCGTTTATCTTCCACCCTCTTGTACATACATTTCCATTTTTTTACTGGAAGGAGAGCAGCAATCGCCATACCTAGTTGCCGAAGCAGACAATCCTTGCCGTGCGGGCACTGCGGTGAACGGAGTTAAGTCTGGCTCCAAAGTCAGGTGATGCTGTAAGCTTAGTCTTATATTCTCTCAATTCATCCAATCCCTTTGAGAAAAAAAACCATTAATCCAACTAATTTCCAACTTGGAGAATCATTCAACAAACAAAAAGTTTATTCTGATCATAATATATTCTTAGCCTATCAATAAAAGGCAAGATTAAGAAGAGCTAATATGCTAAAAAATGTCAAACAACATAAATGAAAAATAGTGAGTTTATTATTACACAAGTACAAATAACAAGTTTTCAACGCTCAAGCATTTTAGCCATGGTAAAACCTGGCTTCTCCATCCCCGGTCAAGTCCAACATTTTCGTAGTGGATGGTCGCGATCGAACAGTCCTCTCGTCCCTTCCAAGATCTGGAGTCGGGACCTCCCCTCCACCATTTCCCAACTCCCGAGTTCCAAAAAAACCATGCCTTTCCTTCCCGACCCCATCCCCAACCCGGCCATGGATCCCACCTCCAGACCCACAATGCAGCAGCTTCCCCGCTCCCCGCTCCACTCCACCTCCGACGACCCACCTCGCCTCGCCCACCCTGCCTCCGCCATGACTCGCTCCGCCGCCCTCTCCGGCCCCTCCAAGCCCTGCAGCTTCATCATCAAGCAGCTGGAGGCGATGGCCGTCGGCCCCGACAAGCCCGACAACAAGGCGGCGGCGGCCTTGACCGCGTTGACCAAGTGTCGGACCTTGAACGGCGGAGCGGGGAGGGGGGAGAAGGGCGGCTGGGGGGAGGCGGAGGAGAAGAGGGTGGCGTCGGAGGTGGGGCGGGGGCGGCGGAGGTCCTTTGGGGCGGTGGATGTGGATGTCGGGTGCGTGTTTGCCAGGGCGGGGGCGAGGGTCGTGGCCAAGGACATGCCCCCGTTCATGATGGTCCACGCCGTCACCTTTGCGAGGAAGGCGTTTGATGGAATGGAGAAGTTTAGCTCAAAGACGCTGGCTTTCAGCTTGAAGAAGGTAATCTCTTTCGTTCCTTCCCGTTTTTTTAATTTTATTGGTGTTAGGATGCTTTGGTGGAGATGTGGTGGCATTTGTTGAGATATGCTGCTCTGAGTGACTAAAATTGTTATTGGTTAGATCAGTGATTGAAATTGTTAAGATCTCAGCTAGTTGACTTGAAAGCCATTAAAATGCGTGTTACTAAATTTTCTGAGTTGTTGTTAAGACGAGTGACCTATAAAGCTCGAGTAGAAGAAGGTCAAAACTTAGTGATATTGCATTTTCTTTTTCCTTATATGTATTCAGCAGGTAGGTTTGTTGGATTGTCTAGAGTTAGCAGGCAGGAGCATCATTTTTTTTTTAATTTTTTCTTTTAAATGATGACTTTTTTGCTACACTATGATGATCCAGCAAAGACTTTCATTACTTGTGTAGACTGGATAGGTAGATGGTACACACGAAGGCTCATGTTACCAAACCTCAATCCAAAATGTATCAGTTCAGATGGATGAGTTTTGGTTAGCTTTGGCTGGGGTAGGGGTGAATGAGAGGGATTCGAGGAAGACCTTACTATCTTTGTGGCACTAAGGTGGTGTGAGATAAAATTATTTGGATCAGATCTAGATTGGATCACATCCAACCTAGATCCGATCTGAATGTAAATTAGATATTTGAAACCCCTCCACCAGAATTTGGATATAGTAAGATCTTCAAATATTAGAATTTAATGCTACTTAAAGTTCCAATCAAATCGAGTCTAGGTTGAGGGGTATAGATATTTAATCTAGTTCAAATATTGGATTTGGGTTGGATGTGATTCAATCAGGATCAGACTTGATTAATTTTATGTCTATATTGCCTAGCCACCAGCATCCAGTTTGATTGGTTCTTAATTGGGTTTGGGTTTCACAATTTAATTTTTCTATTGGATTTTTTTGAAAGATATTGAAACCCTCTCATAGGATTAGTAAGATACAAAGCTAGGTATAGGGTTTAGATAGATTAAGGTTTGATATAGCCGTTTGGTCCCAAATTATGTTCACTTCAAATTCTTTCCTATGTCGAGCTCCATGTAACCTTAGCTTTCAATTATGTCTTACCTTGCATTGGATTAGAAATAAATCTGGTCTTTTCTCGTATCGAGGTACAACGTTGTACTGTAAGTTTTAGATCCAGTCGAAAACTACTGTGTACCTACAGCTAGACCAGCACAAAGGTACACGCTGTTCTAATCATCGCTTACCCAACAGGAAAGCAAATTAGGTTGGTGTACAAGATATTTTAGGATAACTGCTTATAAATTTCAACGTCAACAATTTATAAAGCGTATATCTTCGAGGGCCCACCGTGCAAGTGTCAACCGTCAAGTAGTCAGTAGTTAGTAGGTAAACAGTAAATTACAGATACATGGCGGTTTTATAGTTCTTCAAAGATATTTGATATGATATTTTATTGATATAATTCAAGTTTTATCAGTTATTTCCAAATAGAAAGGCGTGTTATACCAAAATCAGGTTTACGTTGAAATTGAAAGGAAAATTGTTTTGTCATGAAGGATCACTCTTGTAAAGTGCCCTTACACTAATCTGTTTCAAGGTGATACTTCCTCCAAGAGTTCCAGTTTCCTTCTTGCAAGTAGCATTTTGCACTTGTGGGGATGGTTACTGAATCAACAAAGATGGAGTAAAAAGGTGGTAACTTTATTGATTGGTGACATTGACTTACAATGGTTGAATTGCTACATATTTATAGAATTTTTTGAGAATTGTTGAAAATGCTTTTTATTTTTATAGGGCCCGAGTTTGGCCTCACTCAGCGGACAAATAGTACAATTATTCATTAAATAATTATATATCAAAGAGTACAACTATTCATTGAATAGTTGTATACCAAATAGTATGACAATTCAGTAACAAGGTACAACCATTGGATAATGATATGTATGATGAGAAAGATGATAACCATTCAGTTAATGGTTGTACCCCTTCACTGAATAACCACTATTTAATGAATAGTTGTACACTTTGGCTTATGAGTGAGGTTCATATGTGGTCATTAGAAATTAGAGCAGGTATTGCGCGCGCACTCTGTACGCACATGCGATACCAGCTGTCCATGATCTCGATCGTCAGAGACTGATACACAAGTCTCTGTCTAGAAATAATATCTAACAAATAGTAGTGGTAGTGATATTTCACTTTCTTCCAAGAAATATTACAAATTTCTTTTTCAAGAAATTCCTTGTGAGCAATCTTTTTCTCCTTTGGAAGTGCAGAGGAGAGGATGTTATTCCTTCTCAAAATAGGCTTCTTATAATTATAACTTTTGTATCATGTTGCCATAATGACATTTGAAGGTGCAGCTCATGGTCTTCACTTTAGTCTTTAGAATGTGATATTTTCAATGTTGGAATGGTGTTTTCTTTTGCATGAATTATGGTTATTCAAAGTCTAGACTGAATGCATATTAAGCTCATTGTTTGAACTTTGAATCCAAGTCATTGAAATGTGAAGAGCTTTTAGGTTTGTGCTTAGATTGTAAATGTTGTTACCTCGTTTGTTCCTATTTGAGCTTGCGACAATAAAATATGTTGTATTCTATACTCTTCAATCTTCACAATTCTACACTCTTCAGTCTTCAGCTGTGTTGAGAATGTGAGAGGGCTTTGAAATAAAGCAACCCGAAGAAGATAATAAGCGATTGAGTAAGTACCAGGACAACGCTTGAATATGTAGCTACTATTTTTTTTAAACAGATGTAAGTGTAACTATTCAAATGTGAAAAAAAAGGGAGAATATGGAGAGAAGAGAATTTGAGGACGATAAGGAGAGGATTAGTGTTCAGGTGAAGGAGGGAAGAGTGAAAAATTGGAAGGAGGAAAAATTGAAGATTAGAGATGGTGAAGATGAGTACGATTGAGAAAAGGAGTCGAAAATAACATATAAGTATCAACTCATTCGAGATAACAAATGCCTAGAAGTCTGTAGAAGAAGAAAGGTCTCATGAACATCTGAAAAGCAAACCCTGCTAATTCTATTCAAGTTCTAGTAGCATCGGACATGGAAAATATAACTATGAGTTACTCTTAAATAACATTTCGAAATACTATAACACTTCATTTTAACCATTAGATTTTGGCACAGTTTTCATCAAAATTTCTATTGTCTTCCAGGAATTTGATGGTGTCTATGGCCCAGCATGGCATTGTATAGTCGGGACCAGCTTTGGGTCTTTTGTGACGCATTCAGTTGGAGGCTTTCTCTATTTTTCGCTTGATAAATTGCACATCCTTCTGTTTAAGACGACTGTACAGAGAGCACATTGACAGGAGTATCACATTTATCCCTCAGTGAGTGAAGCCTATAGTGTCTTCCGGAGAAGAGTAAATATGCAGCAAGAACCTCCAAATCAAAGACTGCAGGAATCTCCTGTTGTAAATTTTTTCACTATGAAAAAGAATAATAGGGGCAATGTACTTTTTTTAATGTAATTCTTTAATGATCTCCCGCTGCCCTATTGGGTTTAGGTTCACTGATTTGTGTCCAAGAGTAAACACCGATTCCTCCATCAGTGTTGCTGTGTACTTCAGTTAGCACGTAACGGATTAGTGTAGAAATTTTTTCTCTGCTATTATGAAGTCCAGCGTTAAACATATGTGATCCTTTTTATTATTTATCTGAAATCTTCAATTTGAACACCAGAAACATGGTTTTTTTTTAATCATCTCAAATAAATGACATCACATATTATTACCAAAGTACTGTTTAACCAAACAAAAAACACAGATTTATTCGAAGACTTACTAGTCTTATTACAATCAATTAAAAACAATCAAAACTTATTTTCTTACAACTAACCATCAAAACAACATCCGTGCAAGCCTAAGCTCCAAGCCTTTCTTTGATATCATTCACAATCTTTTCATCAACCTGCAAGGCCTTGGCCAGCACCTCACTGGGTATCGTCGGCACCGAAGCAAAGAGCGCCGGCGCCGCCACCACTGCGCCGGGCAGCTGGCTATTGAAGACAGTGATGGCCAAAGCCCTCCCCTCCCCAACATTGTACTGGAAGTGCACCAACCCCCTTGGTATCAGAAACATCTCCCCGGCCTTCACCACTTTGGCATACAAAACATTAGCAGTGGAAACGAAGCCTACCAACAACCTTCCTCTCGCCACCAACACAAGCTCGGTGGCTCGGGGGTGGGAGTGGGGTGGGTTGACGCCGCCGGGGGCGTAGTCGACCCTGTTCATGGACAAGCCGAGCGTGTTGAGGCCCGGGAAGCTGAGAACGTTGCCGGACGTCACCTTTGATCCAAGAGGGTTGGTGGTGTTGCCTTCCATGGCGAGCCCGGCGAAGAAGAAGTCGTCGGCTTTGACGGCCGAGGGAGCCTTGCATGGAAAGCCGTTCACGGCGACGGTGGAGTTGAGGTCTGCAACGCAGAAGTCCTGTAGCGGGTCTGGGTCGGCTGCATGTAGACATGGAAGGAGGAGGATGAAGACGATGGAGACGATCATGCTTGGCCTTTGGGTCGTCGAGGAAGCCGGCATTGTTGTCACCTTCTCCGTATATGGAGTGTGTAAATATATACATATATATCTATGTGAATGATGGTATGCATTTGATCAAGTAAACAAAGTAAGACCAAGTCTATTTACATGAGTTTGATTAAGTTTTACTGTTTCTGAACAATTCATATATTAGTAAACTACTCATGTACCAACTATTTGATTAGTGTTTATGAACGAATCAGAATGAAGAACTGGTCAGGTCTTCGTGAAGCATGGTGTCTGGATGTGTATGTCATCTATTGCTTACTACCATTTTTTCTGAGAGATGAATATGATGTAAGTATGGGGCATCTGGACAGGTTGCAGCGATGTTTATTGAATATTTTGTGAAGAAAAAGGCCTGGTCTTATTATCTCTGTAATGAGACTGTTCATGGCAAATTACTCTTTCTTCAAGTGGTTGTACTTTTTTATAATATTTGTTTTGAGTATGACTTGAACAAATGCAATAAGTCGTCTTGATTTTTTCTGGGTGCGGATTTTGTCAGTAGTAACTGCGTTTGCGTCTTATATTATTGTCCGACCTCAAGCATGGTTATTGATTTATCTTATTCGTTTATTGCTGTATTATGAGTAATATAGAAGCTTCCTTGACTGAGTACAAGCAAGGAGTTCTCAGCAGATTGAGACTTTTCCGCTCAATAAATTTTTTTAAAATTCATCTCATAAATCTTTGCCTGTTCATATGATATAATTCCTTGTAATTTTCATTGGGCCTTCTTAACATAACAGGCTATTAAAGAATAATTGTATGTTTTTGCATTTCATTCATAAAAAATTGTTGCCAGATAGCATAGCATAGCATTTGAACGTAGTTGACACCAATTTTTGCAGCAGTACATCATGTGTTTTTCTTCCCGGTTCGTAGATAAATTACAGCTTAAAAGTCAATAGAACAGTTCCCCTTTGTTTTTTGCTTTCAAAATTTGTTCATTTGTCATGTTCAAATGGTAGGAATGCTAAAAGAGGATCTACATCAAGCTTAACCATTAGGGAGTGAGCATGCTTATAAATTTTCTATGCCTTCCAAGTTGCAACGACTGTCTTTCACACTAAGGGTGATTGATCAAAAGAAATACTTGGTCACTGTTAGATGGTTTGATGACAACAATATACGCAAAAAGAAGGTTGCTCTAGCTATTAGGACCTTATAACCAGCAACAATCGAAATGGCTTATAAGAAAATTCAAAACTGCCATACAAACTCATATTCTATGCCCAGAGCTGGTTTATTTCCCCTGCTTTGCTCACTTTCTAAGCTACTATAGATTGTCCATAATCAACTTCCAAACACTAGCCCTTGGTAATTGCGCCATTAAAATCGATAGAACTTCATCAACTATTAATACCCAACAAGAATCAAAACACTCAAAACAACAGTAAATCTTGAGGTGAAAAGAATCTTAACACATGACATGCCCTGGGCAGTGTTCCATCATCCATGAGCTTCTTTTCATAGCTTGCTTCTTTCATAGAAAAGAAAGAAGGCCAGCTTACGTGCTCATCTATTTTACGCCATCCAATGCTTTTTATGTTAACACATATAATATAAATCACCACCGTTTTAACATTAGAAACAGAGATTCTTAATATATAAACTGTAGGTGGCTTTTATCTAACGCTTTATTTATGTAGTATATGCTTCAAAGGCGGGAGTGAACATAAAGGAAGGTGGCCTGTGCTCCCTCTATTCTATGTTCAAAGCCTCTCCAATTGCCTTTGTTCTTCCCATTCAAGGTCCAACAAAGTGCAACGGAATCGCTTCTCTCAATCCAAGAATACCCACTACCATCCAAGGCCAGTTAGATACTTGCCTTACTCCTCTCCGTTTCTTTTCTTGTCCTGTATCCAACTCTGAGCTACAAGATGGCCGAGCACCATGGCTTCTTCCCTGACTTCTTGTATTTAAGCAACTTCTAGCTTCCTTGTTGGAGATGATGAAGAGAGAGATGGGGACTTGTGGTGGGCACAAGAGGAGGATCTTGATGATTCTTACCGTCACTGCATTGCTTGTTTGGCTGGCCAATGTGGAGATTATATCAAGTGGAATTGCAACTTCTACTGCTACTACTACTATCGGGACCGCAGGAAATTTGAGGAGCATACATGCGGAAGGGAAGAGAACCTCTGCTGCTGCTAGCTCAGTTTTAAACCTACACTACTACGGCAAGAGAAAAGTTCCCAATGGTCCTGATCCCATTCATAACAGGTACCACTCACAATTCAACATCAATGCATGGATTTGTTATTTTATATTTTTTGCATGTGTAGATATTTGCCTAGTTTGAAAACTTGATTTTATCATCTAATAACCTTTTTCAATGTTTTGATGTTCTTCCTTTTCTATTTTCTCTGGGATTGGTTAACATAATATCCTACTCTAACAGAAATAATTCATGTTGGTCTTCCCCGAAATGAAAGAACATCGAATGCTCTTTCATTTCTGCGTATATGCTGTTCATTTGCTATAGACAGAAACATGTATGCCTGTTGGCTAATGTCATTGGTTTCAGTGTCTGGAGCTCAATCTTCACCTGTCTGGTCAAATAAGAAAATGAAAAGCAAAAGAGAATTCACTCTATATTTACCTTTTCTGCTTTTCATAATCATGTTTTAGTATCTGTTGATCTTATTTGCCTACTTTTCTGTGGTCCTCCACCTTTCTCAAACATCTTTCCTTTCTTTCTCCAACTAACAAGTGAACCAGCAATATATATATATTGATTTCTTCATATTTTTTGTCTTTCTGTCTAGGAGAGCAGGGAAGTCTAGAGATCCTACAGGAAGAGTTTAGTGAGTTTGGTAAGCTTTGTTAAGAAGCAGAGTTGGAAAGATTGCATGTGGGTCTCTCTGTAAAAAAATGCAAGGCTTCTAAATAGATGGCAGATCCAAAACTTCCCATGATGATGTACTTTGATAGAGCTTATGTTATGTAGGGCGGATGCTCATTGAACTACTTGTCCGATGCTTCTCGTACAAAACACACAGTCAAGAAATCGATGGTGAAAATTGAACTGCTTTTTCAGATACCACTTTTCCACCCCATGCTTTTCCCTTTTGCTTTTGTTGGATATTTGTGAATTGTGAGAGAGAGCTACGTAATTTTCGATTTTAGATTAAACACTCGTGCAGGATACTATTTGACAGACATATTTTACTTAGCATTTACCACCCAATTTACCCATGTTTCTCTGTTGATTAAAGCTCTATAAACAGCATTAATTCTTTCTGTCAAAACTGGTAATCAGATCAATCCAAGCTTGCCCCCAAATGCCTTCAAGCACCCTATCTCTATTCTCGCTTGAACTTCCCATAATCTCTCTTTGAATTTGTAGAACTGCATGGGGATTCTTCTTGATTTCCCTCGCACTTGATAAATAAAAGTATGAATTTACAGTAATCCAAAGCAAAGGTAAAAAGGAAAGGCAAAGCAAAGGAAGAAAAGGAATTCACTTTCTCTTTCTACAGTGAGGAGCTACAGCTAGTTATTAGTTCTTACCCTCCAATGCTTTTCTTTTTTGTTTTCCCTTCGCTTTAGCTTTTTACTTCGTTTCTTGCTGCAAATTTTGAATGTACCCAGAATCAAAGACCAGGTCTAAAGCTGATCAACACTTGAACGTGGCCTAAATATCAAGCATGAATGCCCGAGCCATGCTCTTTAACACAACTGAAATCCATGTACTTATCAACATCAAAATTTCTTTCAGGAAAGGAAATACCCATAACCTTCTAATTAAAATTGTTTTAACTATTGAAATGTAAACATCTAATAAATCTGATTTGGGTGGTCGAGATCTTGGCTTCAATGCATTGCTTCGTGAGATTATGCAGCAACAAGAAATGCGTGAGATGTGTGTACTTCCAAAATTGAGTATGGGGCTAAACTGATCGTGACTGAATAGATTAATCAACTATCAAAAGACAAATGGTCATGGTCGACTATATATAGAAGTAATTGACTGAGGTGCTTTCTGGAATGCTAAATGTGATGGAATTTGATTATGACGATATATTTATAAATGTATAATTGTCATTGTTTGTCATTTTCTTAATATAATTTAGGACATATATACACACACACACACACACACACATATATATATATATATATGTGTGTGTGTGTGTGTGTGTATATATGTCCTAAATTATATTAAGAAAATGACAAACAATGATAATTATACATTTATAAATATATATTGTTTGTTGTTGTTGGATTCTGGATGTCTATATATACATGC
>JAVDBV010060457.1:0-13431 GCA_032619315.1 Piper longum
GAGGGGGAACGCTGGGTCGGGGGGGCTCGACGGCAGGCACGGGCGGGGCGGACCGCGGCGGTGGCGGGGCGGCGGACGGGCCGCGACAGGGAGCCGCCGGCGAGCGGAGCGGCGAGGGTGGTTGGGCGGGCGGACGGGCGTTCGGGCGGGCGGGCGGGCTGGCGGGTCTCCGGGGGGGCCGGCGGGTCTTGGGGCGGGTTTGGGTGCTATTGAAATCTGGGCCGTTGGGTTTCAATCCAACGGCCCAGATAGGGCAGCGCATGGTGCGCTGCCAAAATGGGGCAGCGCACCACAGCACTGCCCTATATATATATATATATAACCATACATCAAACAGGTTCATTTATACAAAATCTAAAATACTGTAAACTCTTTCTAAAACTTGGGTCTCAGCCCACCTGTGCAATTTATTCACGCTTCACATCCTGTCATTATATCTTAGCATTCAATCATATCATCATGCTTTTCATTCCTAACATCAGTTCCAATGAAATCAAATCATACAAAAAATACTAAACATTCAATCAAGATATATGTGTGTGTGCAAAACACCTCATTGCTCCCCCCGTCCAGGCTGGCATTTTCATCTCATATTCGTCACCTATATATAGTACAAAACCGTCAGTAACGATCATTACTGGTCCAAAAAATAACTAATAACAAACTGGCTACGAGAGCAAAGTCTCATATGAAAGAAAATTCCATATATACTCCTCGTGAACTCTCTGAACGGCACCTATTGAGGAGCCACTGGGCTGGAGACCCAGTAGCATCCCGAACTGACTAATCTGTTGCTATTGTTGCCTCACTCGGCATTTCATACTTCATTTTTTGGTCTCAAATCCTAAGCCCTCTCCTTACCTTTATATTTCTCCTGGCCTTGAGCACGAAGATCGAGTACTCTCACGCAGTCGCCTTCAGTACCCTTTGAACCACAAGTCATGACATGCGCTGTACCAAATAGTACCCGTAAACCTCCATGTTCTCCAAGTGTGAGGAACTCAAACGCGGAGTTGTAAGGATCGCTCTGAAATAGAACAGTCCACTGCACTAATCCAGAGCCCACTTTGACTATCACGACATATGCTCATGGTATGTGTAGTCGATTTCTCCATCTCTTATCTCACTGAAAACTTGATAAAATATATATGGGCCTGGGAAGGGATTTACATAATAGGCTCGAAGGCAATTTGTAGTAGATCTTGTTTTCAAAATCATTCTTAAGGTATCTCATCCTCAAGGGTTATTAATCCGAAAAACAGTTAGGCTAAATGACCCGAGTTAAGTGGGATCTGATAAAACGCCACTTAATTCGTCATGCAAGTCATAAATCAAACATACAATAGAAAGAGCGTAAAAACAGAGGTGAGTCCTAAACGGACCTGGTAGAAGCTCCGAGCATGTCATCGCGCCTAGGCGGTGAGCTCCTACTTCGTACTTACACATCAAATCTAAAAGCTAAGGCCCGCTAAATGAATGATGCATCAAACTGACATGACCAACACACTCATAACACAACATCTATCAATAGTCCAACAATCATTAATGTAAATAATTCTAAGTCATCCTATTTATACCAATTTTATTTTGTTTTTCTAAATTACATCGTGGTCAATTATTATGTTCAAATTGACTTTACCTCATGAGATCACTTAACATTCATTCATACTTAATCATATCATGTCACTTATCACTTCATTAGTAATTAGTGTTTAATCACATCAACATCAATTAATCAATCGTATCATGTTGTGCTAACGATCATCAATTTGAAATAATAAACTTAGAGGTAATTATACCTTGTGTTGTTGGCAATCGACGACGGCTAGGGTTTCGTCATGCGTGCATCTCGAACCTCGAATTCGGCACTCGACGGCATCCAAAGCTCGATCAAGTTTTACTGGATGAACTCGACGGAAGATTTGGAGAATTCCATTAATCCGGTTTTCTGGCGAGTTCTGGCGGTTTTCGGAGGGTATAGTGGTTTTTCGGCGACATTTTGGCTGTTTTCCGATGATAATCGCCAGTGGCGTCTACTGGCCAAATAGTGGTGGTATTGGGTACCATTGGAACCAGCTCGGAGATCCCAACTTATCTGTGGCGTCAAGGGTCGGCGACTCCCAAGAAAATGGTAAAACAACGCTGTCGGTGGTGGGTTCTAGATCCGGCCTGCCTGGGTGGCGATGGGCTCCGCTCCGGTTAGGGAAGCTTGCTGGGTGGTCGAGGGTATCAAGGCGACCACTCTATTGCGACGGCGATGGTTACTAGCGACGCGATCGGCGATGGAAGTGCAGCGCAAGGGCATGGCTTGCTCGCTTCGTGGAGGCCGGGCAATGGCTGGGCCTGGCCAGGGCGGCACGGTGACGCCGTGGCGGGGCAGAGCAGTATCAAACAGGAGGCGGCGGTGGCTAGGGCTCGGGAAAGGGGAGAAGAGAGTAAAGGTAGGGGGTGAAAAACTAGTTGGGTGGCATTCTTATAAATATTACTTGACTCGTCTTCGGCTCGAATCAACAATAATATCTAAATCAAAATAAATTCTAAAAAAATCCAAAAAAATCAGAAAATTTTCCTAGAATAACACAACATCACAATATCCAAATGACATGCTCTATAACTATCAACCCACCCAAAACTGCCCATAATGCGTCCTAACGCAGTAAACCACCTAAAACTAATTCTACGAACCATTATATACAATAAAAAAATATACTGTATACTTCCATATATTCAGATAACTCATTCTTTTCTGCTGTATTCATGACATTATCGTCATATACTTGGGTACGCATGACCCCTCATACCTCATACATGAGACCAGCGTTGGCTCAGTACACATGTTCTGAAACAAACTCGACTCAAAATAGCGGTCGAATTGACCTGTTCTAAATATAAAACTCTAACTCGAATCGTAGGTTTTACAAGATTAGTAGTTTCACCTATGGTCTGAATTGCAATTGAGGGTGGAAGTTAAGTCACAAAGGTCAGTTTCACTTTTGGAGGTGCAAGGTTTAGCAAAGCACTTCGAACCTAAGGTTTTAATGGAAAGAAAGGTGCAATATAATTTGAGAAGCAGAACGTGGTTAGGGGATTCCCAAAGTGATGAATTGGCAGCTCCAACTGCTACAAATGTTAGTACACCAAATTTTAAGGAAGTAGGAGCTGTAAAAAAAATGACTGTCAAACAATTACAGAAAAGGAAGGAGTTGGGGTTGTGTTTCAAATGTGATGAAAAATACACTCCGGGACAAAGATGCAAGCAGCTATTATGGATTGAGGCATATTAGATGAGGAGGATTCAGCAGGTAGTGGAGACAAGATCATGCAAGAGGAGGATGTTAACAGTAAGGACAACTAACCAACTATTTCATTGCATGCTCTCACAGGTACTTCAACATCAAACACAATGAGAATGTTTGGAAGAATTTATGGCCAGCAGGTGTCTGTAATTTGACTGATTTAGGGAGTTTACATAATTTCATTAATGCAAAGATTGTACAAAAGTTGAGGATCAAGGTTCAGTCCAGTGTTGCATTGAAGGTATAAGTGGCAAATAGACAGCAAATGATGTATGTAGGGACATATGTTAATATACCTCTTGAGTTACCTGGACACACTATTCTTGCTGAATTTTTTGCTTTGCAGTTAGAGGAATTCAATATTGTCCTAGGTGTTTAATGGTTGAAGACATTGGGATCCATTATTTGGAATTTTGAATCTCTAACCATGTCTTTTTTTAAAGATGGGGTTTACACATCATTGCAAGGATGGCTACTCCACCCTCTCAATTGTGTAGTAAACAAGCAAATGTCTAATATAATAAAGAAGCAAAAGCATGGGCTTCTTATGCAATTGCAACTAGTCGAGGAAGCAAGACACTGTTTTCAGCTTCAAACTAATCTAAGGGGTGCAGAACAATAACAATTGCAAGTATTATTAAATAAATTTGGTAAGGTGTTTCAAACACCTACAACACTTCCTCCTAAGAAAACACATGACCATAGAATCCCTTTGAAAGAAGGAGTGGGACCAGTGGCTATTAAACCGTATCGTTATCCTTATTTTCAAAAGAATGAAATAGAAAAACAAGTTAAGGAGCTGTTGGAAGAAAACATTATTCAGAGCACAACCAGTCCCTATTCATCTCCTGTTCTATTGGTTAAGAAAAAAGATGGGAGTTGGAGGATGTGTACTGACTATAAAGCATTGAACAAGGTGACAATCAAGGACAAATTTTCAATAGCTAATATTGATGAGCTTTTCAACAAGTTACATGGTGCCTCTTATTTTTCAAAATTAGACTTAAGTTCATACTATAATCAGATTTGTATGCATGAGGAGGATGTACACAAAATAGCTTTTCAAACACATCAAGGCCATTATGAGTTTAGAGTGATACCATTTGGATTAACCAATGCTCCTTCCACATTTTAAGCTATGATGAACTCCATTTTTGCCAAGTATCTTCGACACTTTATCTTGGTTATCTTTAATGACATATTGGTATACAGTAAAACATGGATTGACCATTTGCAAATCTGGAGACTACTTTGCATGTTGTACAAGAGCAACAATTATTTGCTAGAAAAGAAAAATGTAATTTTGGCATGAGGGAAGTGAAGTATTTGGGTCATGTAATTTCAGCAAATGGAGTGGATATGGACTTGGACAAGATATCTGCGCTGGTTAATTGGTCAATACCGAAGTCTATCAAACAAATTTAAGGGTTTTTAGTCTTGGCAGGCTATTATAGAAAGTTCATCAAAGGTTATATAAGTTTAGCTGCTCCACTCAATGATTTTTTAAAACATGATGCTTTTGTTTGGGATGCAATGGCAAAAAAAGCATTTAATGATCTGACAGCAGCTTTGACAAATGCTCCACTCTTAGCTCTTCCTGATTTTTCACTACTTTTTGTGGTTGAATGTGATGCTAGTGGAGTGGGATTGGGTGTTGCATTGATGCAAGAAGGCAGACATATAACATATTTTAGCAAAGTTCTTCATGGTAGAAATTGCCTCATGTCCGTATATGAAAAGGAAATGTTGGCTTTGATTCTATCCATCCAAAAGTGGCGCCATTATTTATTGGGACACAAGATCATTGTCAAAACAGATCATGCTAGTTTGAAATACTTGTGGGAACAAAAGGTTCATATTGTGGCACAATAGAAATGGCTTACTAAATTGATTGGATATGACTTCAGTATTGAGTACAAATCAGGGAAAGAAAACAAAGTTGCCAATGGATTATCGTGACAATTTGATAGTCCTTCTTGTCCACAGTTTGAAGTGCATGAGGAAGACAACAAGTAGTTGACTATTGCTGCAATTTTGATGCCAGTACCACAATGGATACAAGAGATCAAAGCTTCCTATGCAACTACTCGACAGCTTCAAGAGTCATTGTAGAAGTTCCATGAAGGGAAACTATCTCCAAAGTGGTCGTATAAGGATGGACTTCTCTTTTATAAGAACAGAATTTATTTAGTTGCTGATACTGATTTGATACCTATCATTTAAAAGAATTCCATGATGGCACACATGAAGGAGTTCGTAAAAGTGTCAAACGATCAAGAGCTGTGTTCTATTGGCCAATGATGCATCAAGATGTGATTACATTAATCAGAAATTGTGATATCTATCAAAGATTCAAATACTCTACAATGCTACATTCTGGATTGCTTGAGCCTCTTCCCATACCTCAACAAATTTGGACAGCCATTTTAATGGATTTCATCATAGGACTTCCACGGAGTTTGGGGAAAGATTCAATATTGGTAGTTGTTAACAGATTGTCGAAGTATAGCCATTTTCTGGCTATTTCACACCCATTTGCAGCAATTACCATCGCTCAACTATTCTTCGATAATATTTTTAAGTTACATGGGATGCCTACATCGATTATTTGTGACAGAGATATTACCTTCATAAGTGATTTTTTAAATGAATTGTTTCATCTTCAGGGAGTGGCTTTCAATTATAGTTCAGTATACCGTCCACAAACTGATGGTCAAACTGAAGTTATCAATCAAGTGTTGGAATAATATATGAGGTGTTTCACAAATGAGAAGTATAATTCATGGGCGAAGTGGTTATCATGGGAAGAGTTTTGCTATAATACAGGCTACCACTCGGCTATTAAAATAACACCTTTTGAAGCAGTTTACAACATGCCTCCACCTACACTTTTATCTTATGTCCCAGGTACTTCTAAGCTGTAGGAGGTCGATTCCACTTTGCACACAAGGGATCAACTGTTATTTGAGCTGAGGGAGAACTTAAAAAATGCGCAATTAAGAATGAAGCATCACCATGATTTACAGCGAAGAGATAAAGAATTTTAGATTGGGTCAAAAGTCTATTTAAAGTTACAACAATATCAGCAACATTCAGTTTGTTCCACCAACATTACCAAATTGACAGCTAAGTACTATGGCCCTTTTTCCTGTTATTGAGAGAATTGGGAAGGTTTCTTATCGATTGCAGCTTTCAAGTGGGAGTCAAATTCATGATGTGTTTCATATTTCTCAATTGAAAGCAACAGTGGTTGCAGATGTTCGAGTTCATACTGAATTACTAACGACTTTGTCTTCCACAAATGACTTGGCTTAAATTTTTGCTCTGTGTCTTCATCAAGGCGGCATTACAATTGAAATTAGTATGTACGTTTTTGTTTTGTATTTTCTGTTATCCAACCTTGAGGACAAGGTTTTCTTTTGGGAAGGGGGTATTGATACAAATAAAATTAGTTGGGATTGCATTAAGCGGGAAAGGGGCAAAAAGTTAAATTAGGGGCAAGATTTGAAGTATAAAGCAGGGGAGGATGTAGAAACAGGGGATAATATACATTGTCTGGTTTTTGGACTTCCGAAATACAATTCCTTTTTCTATCTCGCCAATTCCATCCATTCATCATCCATTTATCATCTGCTATTCATTGTTAATCATGGTGCCAGTGAAGAAATTCCTATAGGTGGATAAAGGAAAGGAGGTTGCCGTTGTAGCTTCTAAAGGAGTTAACACCCATCTATTAGCTAGAGTTCATTGACACCGAAGAAGAGTTTGGATGCCAGTGGAAATTTGGGGAGAAGAAGGAAGAAGATACAGAGATAAACAAGTCCAAGGTCCGTTAGTGCATGTCCAAGATGGTGGTATGTTCGAGCTTGCTGATCATGTCCAAGACCTGCTAACCGAGCCCCAGACCCATTTGCAGTTGATGTATCATTCACAAGGGAGCTGCAGACCCATTTGGAGTTGATGTATCATTCACAAGGGAGCTGCTGGTATACCCAATTTTATTAGAGGCTTATGTATGCCACCAAGTAAGACCACTCCCCACTCCTTCCATACCCAGTATTTTTTTTACACTTCCAACACATTGGCAACATCAGTTTGGAGAATTGAAGGTCATAAGAAACTCAAATTGGAGTCAAAGCTATCAAAGATGAATCACATAAGAAAGCGGCAAAATTTACTATTTTATATAAAGTATAAAATTAAAGGAGAAATATTGTATTGTGAGTACTAATCTCACTGTAGATTGACTTAGAGATTCAACTTGAACCCTACAGAACCACGTAAAATTTCATACGTGTTATTTTGTACCAGTGACATTATATTTTTATCGCACTATTTCTTTGTGCGACAAGGGCACCTCAATTCTACCGAACCCTCAAACCCTGATTGAAAGACACAATCCACGGGGGTGGAAAATCCCGCATCCAAACAATTTTATAGTACAGTTTACTTGCATCCAAGGGGAAGATTTGTTGTCATAACCACCAAAGAGAAGCATTAAGAATTGACTGAATTTTTATTAAAGATTGTGTATCATTGCCAATTCTTTTTTCTTGTTACTTGTTATGCAAATTCTAATATTGATTATTGAGTTTTTATTAAAGAAAGGAATATTGACTGTATGGCATTAACTCCATAAATGCTTGAGCATTGTCAGTCTAAAGCTTGGACAAAGGAATTTTGGCATTTAGAAGGGCAACCAAATTTTAATAATTTTTAAGTACATGAATTCTAGTTTAGGATTGTAGTCACCACCTACACTTTTGGGTATTTTAGGTGTAAGTAGAAGAAAATTAACTATATGGTATTGGCATCCATTGATGAGAATGCTTGCAAAACTATAGAAAAAATTGCCACATCCGAAGTTTCCTGGACTAAATTTGTTCATATGCCTACATCGTTGGTCTTAAGCTCAAATAAAGGTGCATTTGTTATAACTTAGAAGATTTTCTTTTTATGAATCTAGCCTGCATGGCTATGAAAAGCTAAAAGTAAATGGCAGGGTGAAACTTGAATGTTAGTTGATGAAGATATCAGTAAGTTTATGATATTATTTAGTTAAAGATTGTACATAGAAATACTACATTGTTATCAGTGTCTTCCAACAAGATGGCCTCTCGTTGAACAAGATTAGTTTCTTCCACATGCGTAGTTCAAATTGAATACATCTTTTTTAGGTCCTTAAGATTAAACAAATCTAAAAGTCTAAACTTGGTTAACCGATATTTTTCAGCAAGTATAACAAGAAAAAATAACCCTCGTCAAGCAAGTGATGTATACAACTTTATAATTCATAGATGTTAACCAAGAATGGAGTATACAATAATCATTTAGAAAATTGGCAATAGTTACACTTGCCGCAAGAAAAAAAAATACCCGTGACATGTTTGTTTCAGATTGTCTACCTACACTGTTTGAACACTAATACTGCCCACAATCAAGCCTTAGAAAAAATTTGGTTGAAAATTTCCGGGAATGGAGCTACTTTGCTGTCATAAAAATCTCTTCCATCGGAAATCAATAACAACATAGAAAACCCAAAATGAAATGCAAGTAAATAAACTATCTAATAAGCAAGATTTTTGAAAACCCATGTCTAAAATTTAAGACTATATTCACTCTTACGAAACAATAAGAAACAAGAAGTAAAAATAAGCATACCAGTTTGTTCAACTTTTCTTCATTCTGACGCATATATTCTCTTAGTTGCACCACTTCCTCCAACTACTTATGGCACCCATAAAGAATCAACACTCATTTGAGAATGATATTATCACTTTCCAGGGTTCTGACTTGTTCTTTCAACTTAGAGTTCTCCTGAGCCATTGAAGAATTTGTATGATCTTGCACTCTCCCTACCAAAAGACAAAGAAAATCATCATAAATGTTCCTGGGTTTTTATTTACAGGAAGAAAAATAGCATGGTTTTTTTTTCTATCAATGTTTGAAGCAAATTGCTCAAATATAGAAATAAAAAATTGATTAAGAAATAAACCTTGAAAGGAAGGCATATCCAGAGCTCCATTTGATGTTCCAACTCTACTTTCATCTAAACTTAGATTTCTCCTCGATGAACATAAGCTCAATCCGGTTAAGCTCTGAATGGCAACATCTAAGACATCCTTGAATAATCTCTCCACAAGCTATCACCATAGAAACAAATCCATTAGCCAATTGTACTCAAAGATAATTGTATATATTATTAAAAAAATAATAAAAAGGCATCAATCCCAAAGATGAACAAAATCACACCAAATATTATCAACACCTAGCCATACAAATATAACTTTTACAAATAGAAATATCTGATCACAAAATAAAAATCTTTAACTTATACGTGAATTTTCTTGATTAAATTAGGGAAAATTTTTATTGGGAAAGTCCAGATGTCTCTTATTATTTTATAATTTTACCTTTTTTATTAAAAAAGGTAATTTTTAATTAAATTGGTAATTGATAAAAGACGTGTAACCTCTTTTTTTATTGTACGCCCTAACTTTTATCTTATTGTAGCAACTAGCTACACTGGAAGCGATGTTCACATTTCTATAGTGTCAAGATTATGTGATATAAAGCACACAATTTTAGAGCAGCAATTATCAAACTCAATTCGAATAGTTTAAAATTCGTTCAAACTAGGCTCGAGATCGAACAAATTTTTAACATATATTCTCAAAATCGACTCGAACATTTTTTACCGTATTCGAGTTCGACTCGGGCTTAAATACAGTTAAAGTGTTCAAATATAGTTAAAATATTTAATTTTTACGAGCTCGAAACCAGCTCATTTGTGAACATGATTATAAAGCTCGAAATCGGCTCAATTATAAAGTTAAAAATATCTCATTTAATAAATGCACGCAATGTGGATTTAACCCACGACCCCCAAGTCTTTAAAGACCTCCCATTTAAACTATCCTACTACTTTATTATTTTATTCTATATAAATAAATATAACTAGTGTATATATATATATATATATATATTTAAACTCTCGTAACCAGGGGCAAATAATATTTCTGTCTCGAGCTTTAATTTGAATCGTTTGATGAAAAGTACAACTCAAATTTAATAAAAAAAATAAAAATAAAAATAAAATACCCCCACCACTACTATCATTTACTTAGTTAATAATAATATTTATTTATAATTTTAAATATATTTTAAATAAAAAATAATATTATATATATTATTATATTATTTTATTAAATCGAATTCAAGTCTAGTTACAAGTTGATTTCGAGCCAAATTTAAATTACAATAACATCGAACCGAGGCAAATATAACTCGACTTATAGAATTTGAGTTCGAATTGAGTTCGAGATTAAACCTTTAAATATTAAATTTCAAATCAAATTAAACCGAATAAAACGTCAGCTAGCTAACTCAATTATCACCCGTAGCCGTGTCTCAAGATCGCTCCTTTTGTCACCACATTGTTTCTTCACATTCTCGGTCATGGATAATCAAATCCTTACTTTCAGGACCACTAGAGAACAATCATACAATAAACCCCTATCTAATCCAGCCATGGCTCAAGATTACAACTTTCTTCATCATCACATTGTTTCCTGCACATTCCCGGTCATAGATGATCAAAGCCTTGTATTTCAGAAAATCCCAACATCAGAAACGCCGTAAAGTACAATCCCACGCAACAATTACTACGAATTTTACAAAGAAATGTTGATATTGGGAAAGAAAACCAAAAAAAGAGCCAAGAAACCTGCTTGTCCATGCTGGGGAAGAGGGAGGCGAGGTGGGCAAGAGGCGAAGACGAAAACGAAGACGGCGACGGCGGCGAAAGGTGAAGGCCCCGAGGCACCTCCGACGACGGCGGCGAAGACCTTGTCCTCCTCAGACCATGCCAGTCGGAATCCTGCTCTCTGGAAGCCCGCGAATGATTGGCGGCGAGCTGAATCTGGTAGGAGCTCCGGCAATTGATCGGAACTTTTTGTAGGCATCGCCGGCGATGGGGGCAGAGAGCGCTCGGAGTTGGGGTAAGATGACGGTGGTGGGCCGGTTTAATGGGCCTAGCCTAGCGAGTAAGTGGGCTTCATGGGCTTGTCGAAACGTGGCCCATCAATTAAAGTGGCAGGCCCATGATAGGTGTTGGTTGTGATAGGGGAGGAATTTATAAGGCATTCAGTAGGGTTGTTTCCTTATATTTTATTGTCAATATAAAGTAGAGGATATCTTCGGATAACAGCTGGATAAAAAACCGTAATTTGTAAAATATTGGCCAAATATAAAGTGATAGAAGATATTTTCAGAAAGCTTTACAGAGTGTTATATAGGATGTTTGGTTGCAATATAAAATCTTTAGATAATTTTGCCAAAGCTTTTGATGTGTTATATTATAAAAATGGGAGAATTAATAAAATTATATTTAAGGAGAGGGAGAGAAACCTTCTATGGAAAGAAACAAATAAGGCTTGACCCTTATTTTTTCCTTACGATTTAGGAAGCTTCAGAAATAGTCTCTACCACTTTATAATTTGCCAACATTTTGTTAAACATGTTTTTTATCTGTTATTATAGTCACTTTATATTTTGATATTAAATTGACCCAAAATAATGCAAACAAACATCCTATTAAAAAAATTAGGTCAAGCCCTATCTGTTTTCTTTCTAATGTTCACTTCTTTTCCTCCTTTTCCAAATATAATTTTACCCCTTTGTTACTTTTTACAATTGTAATGAAACAAAAATTATGACAATATTTTTATTGCAACTAAACATCCTATTCTAATTAGGGGAAGATGAAGATTGGGATTGATGGATGTGTTAGTTTAATGGGCCTAGGGATTAAGTGAGCTTCATGGGCTTGTCAAACCTTGGTTCATCTAAGTCATTCTCGAATGATCTCTCCCCAAGCTCTTACCATAGAAACAAAGTCATTAGCCAATTGTACTCAAAGATAAATGGCATATATTATAAAAAAATCAAGTAATAAGAAAAGTTATCTATAACGACCCACCTTAACTAGTCAGGGGTTACTAAAAAATATAAATGATGTAAAAATAACATTCAAGAATATAAATCGTACCATGATAAATAATTCTAGAAATTTATTAATCATAAAAATAAATTATTGTTACGATACATGCATCAATACATAAAATAAATTAACTACTATAGTACAAAGTCCCATAGCCTCTAACCGTTTCCCGTAGCCATATTTATAATACAAGAGAATAAAAGGAAGTCTAATTTACTATCAATTCGATAAACCTACGTTGGTAAAAGAACCACCAACTACACTTCTAATTTTCGGTCCAAAGCTACTCACCTGCGGTCACAAAATTGCGTCAGTGATAAAACCACTAAGCCGCATAATTAAATGAAACAAGTGAATACCATTATTTCATGAGTCTTTTAGTAGTTATGAGCCTATGTCGAGCTCTTAAAATGCCAGGAAGGGTGGCCACCTCATTAAGTTATAATCCCATACATGCGCACATATGTTACGTAGCCTATAACCTATAGTTACCGATAATTGTCATTAACTCACCCTTTCGGTATCACAAGTACATAATGAGTCATCTTACACCACTGTACCCTATCACTCATTTTGGCCTAGGGCAAGTATTTTATCTTTCTAATAAATCTTAACAGTGTAGACCCATGTTGAACTAAATCAATTCCTTGATCTCGTTTGCACTCGGTGCATGGTAGTCGAAGCTAGGTTTAGGCCGACCAGAACTGCCAAAAGGAAAAATACAATATTTCAAATAATTATATAGACCTCGATAGCTCGCAAGTGAACTCGCAACCATGGTTGCATGAATCAGAATCAGAATCGGAATCGGTTTTCCAATGAATCGGAATCGGAATCGGAATCGATCTGAATCGGCCAAAAATTGGTTTTTTTGAATCGGTCAGGAATCGGTCTGAATCGGAATCGGAATCAGTCCGAATCGGTTTTATAAAAATATATATTGACAATTTATAATATAAATATATAAAAATCATATATTGATTTTATTTTGATATTATTATGTGTATTATAGTTTATTATATTTTAAATATTTTTTTGGATTTTTTAATTATTTTGAATTAATTATTATTTTATATTCGAATCGGACTCGAGTCAATTTTTAATTACGAGAATACCACCCTTTCCCTCCCCTCC
>JAVDBV010060458.1:0-13347 GCA_032619315.1 Piper longum
TGGCATTCTTGTAAATAATACTTGACTCGACTCCGTCTCGAGTCAAAATAATTATTTACTCGAAATAAATTCTAAACAAATCTATAAAAATCAGGAAAATTCCCATAAAATAAAATAAACACATAAAAATCAAAATGACATGCTCTATAACTATCAACCCACCCAAGCTGCCCGTAACGCGTCCTAACGCGGTAAACGACCTAAAACTAATTCTACGATCAAACTACATAATAAAAAAAAAACTGGACTGCATACTCTCATATATTATGATAACTCATTCTTTTCTGCTGTATTCATGACGTTATCATCATATACTTGGGCCACATGACCCCTCGTGGCTCATACACGCGACTGGCGTCGGCTCAGTACACGTGTTTTGAAACATACTCGACTCGAAAATAACGGTCGAACCGACCGGTTCTAAATATAAAACCCTAACTCGAATCATGGGTTTTACATATACCTCACACTGACATAGTTTTTTTCTAATGTAGCCTCGTTTAGTACCTGGCAGTACTTTAAAGTACCTCCTTGACCACCCAGTAGACCATTAGAGAAGAACCTATATTTTTCCTGCCAAGGTCATTCCATTTCAGTCCCCACAGTTTGTAATGACCCTAAGAGCTAGTCCAGTGAGATGATTCGAGCATGTATGGTTAGTTTAGTCAGATGATTCCAGCATGTATGACATGTTTCTCATATGATTCAAACACATGTAGTCCGTCCAGCTAGATTATTAATCTAAAACCCATGACCCGAGTCAGGGTTTTATAGTTATAGTCAAAACCAATAGATTGGATCACAATTTTCAGTTGTGATAATTTCAGGAAATATGTTGTAAAACTTGTGATTCGAGTCAAAGTTTTACATCAGCAAACTATTCAGTTCAACCATTGGTTTGAGTCGAGTCAATTTCATGAACTGCATGCTGATCTGAGGCCAGCTATGAATTTTGAGCGATGAGGGTCAAGTGTACCTGAATATTTGATGATAACGTCGAAAAGATGGTGAAAATTGAGTTATCAGAATATATGAAAGTATGCAGTATTTTTTTATGTATTTCATCGTATAAATATTTTTAGGCCGAATAACGCATTAGGACTCGTTATAAGGCGGTTTGGGTTGGCTATTAGTTATAGAACATGTCATTGTAATATTATGGTGTGTGCTATATTTTATAGGATTTTTTCCTATTTTTGTTTTAGAATTATTACGAGTTAGTTATTATTGTTGACTCGAGTTGGAATCGAGTCAAGTTTTATTTACGAGTTTGTCATCGAACACTCTAATGCCATCTTCCCCAAAACCCCCGACCACCCGATTGTCGCCCCGGTCTTTGTCACTACTGTTGTCGCCGATGCCACCTCATCGCCGATCAACGTTAGCCCACCCTGTCGTGCCGCCTCGACCAACCCTGGCCACGGTCGAGCCGCCATAACGCCGGAATCGCCCCATGAATGCGGGACATTCCCTAAGTCGATTTACCACCGTCTTGGCCCTGCCACAACCACTGTGTTGCTAACGTCCACTCCCTCGACCTCCCCGACCTTTCCCCCTGCCTAGCCCTGCCACCGAGCCTGGACATGGGCCTGATTGGAGCGACTGACTGTCCCAGCCGAACTCAACGCTGCCACTGGTAGTCAATGCCGGCCGACCTTGTCGTGACCATCATTGGGTCGAGCTCCCTGAGATGGTGCTGACCCTTACTCCCTATTACCCTGCCAAAATAGTCACCGAAAAACCGTTGGGAGCTTCCGAAAAACCACCAGAACCAGCCAGAAAACCGCTGAACTTTGCAAAAAGCCAGATTTACTCGATTTTGCCTAATCTTCCACCGAGCTTTTCCAGTCAAACCAGATTGAACTTTGGACGCTGCCAAGCACTGAATTTGAGCTTTGAGACAGGACGAAACCCTAGCTGTCGCTGATTGCCGACAACGCGAGGTATAATTACCTCCGATTTAGTTATTTAAAATTGGTAGTTATTAACACAACATGCTAGGATTGATTATTTGATATAATGAATGTGATGATTTGCATGATTTGCTTGATAGTGAATGGATATTAGAGATCTAATTAAGTAAAATAAATATAAGCATGCTAACTAACTATAACGTAACTTAGAAAAATATAATAAAATTGGTCTGAATAGGATGAGTTAGAGTTATTTCTACACTGATGATTGTTTGACTGTTGATGGATATTATTTGTATTGTGAGTGTGTTGGTCATGATGAGTTTGATGCATCATTTAGTCAATGTGCATTAACTTATAGATTTGATGTGTAGGTACGAAATAGGAGGTCGCTGCCTAGGTGCACAACTACGCTTGGAGCTTCTACCAGGTCCGTTTTGGACTCACTGTTAATTTATTATCTTATTCTATCATGTTTTGTTTAGAACAAGAAAGTGGATGTGTCGAGTGGTGGAATTATCATATCCCACTCCACATGGTCCATTTAGCCAATCATATTTCTGGTTTAATAACCCTTAAGGATGAGATCCCTCGAGTATGTTTTCAAAACTCAGATCAGCTCACGATGCCTTTGGGCCTATTTTACTAAATTCCCTACCTGAGCCTATATACATGTAGTTTTCATATTTTGAGTGAGATGTGAGATGAAGGAAACTGACAACCAAGTCTTGAGATAATGGCATGTGTTTGTCTAAGCGGGCTCTGGAATTGGTGAGCGTCTACTCCATTTCTGAGGGATCCTGATAACTCCACCTTTGAGTTACTCAAACATGGAGAAGTGTGGAAGTACGAGTATTGTTATGCAGCACATGTCTAGATTTGTGGCTTCAAAGGGTACTGAAGGTGCATGCCTAAGAATACTCAGCCTCTGTACTGAGGGCCAGAAGGGGGATGTAGAGGGCGGAAGAGAAAAAAAATGAATTTGTTGTGCAAGAGATAGATGAAATGACAAAGGAAAGAGAATGTTATGAAAAAAAATGATATGGAAAGGGGACGCTGCTAATCGAGGGTGACAGCTCCCACTAGTGCCCTTGTGAGAGTTCTTGAGGAAGAATAAAGTTTTTATTCAACATGAGGGTCAGCTCTCCTGTGCCAGCTTGATATTAGTTATTTTCTGGACCGGTAAACACTCGTTATTAATAGTTTTAAATATATATATATATATATATATATATATATATATTTGTGAGAATCGTGAGGAATAAATACTGTCAGAACTGCGAAGGAGCAGCAATGAAATTGCACACACATATACTTGGCAACTGTGATTGGTGATATATTGAACTGTATAGATGGTGAATTTGAATGATATTCCATGAATTGCTATAAATACTATGCATGCAAATGAAAATGAAAAGTAGGAATGAACAATGAATAGGGTGAGCGAGGATTACTAGAATGTGAAAAGTATGTCATGTTTGGATTGTATTTTTTCTTTTTATTGCTATAAATATGTACTTTTTATCATTGACAAGGTTGCCTCTATTGCACTTTTAGTAGAGATTTTGTCCATTTCATTTTCAAAATTAGATACATCTTTTAAACTTTTCGTTTGTTTGTTTTTTTCGTGTACTTATTTGCATATCATGACATCCATGTAGGACAACATTAAAATCCACGTATCTCATATATGCTTTGCATGTTGCATCTATGTCTTAAGACACCGAGGGTAAATCCGGGTTGGCTTAACCAAATCTAATAGATTAGCGAACAGTTTGATTGTCGGTGATATTTTTTTGGTTGGTTCACGAGTAAACCAAAATGAGGTATTACATGTATACCGAGCCGAAATCAGTCGTGTGTTATGAACTATAAGGGTCATGTATACCCTAGTACATGATGACTAGAGAATGAGTTATCAGAATATATGAGAGTATGCTAAATTTTATTTATTTATTTTAGGATTAAATTGTAAAATTATTTTTAAGCTGAATGATATATTATGACGCGTAATGAATAGAGCATATCATTGACCCGAACCAAACCATGTAGATAGTTATAATAATTTCTAAAAAAAATTATTTATAACTATTTAATATAAACTGATAAATTAAGTTTACAAATTTGCTGCACACAACCTTTTTCATTCTCCAAGAAAATAGACAGGTTTAAAGTAAGCATAATTGTAAAAATATTCTCCTTTTTGTTTTTTTATAGGAAAAAGTTCAATAAATGGATCAAGAAAATTAAAGAGGTAAAAAAGAAAGTCGTGTTGTAGAAATGGTGTGGGCCCACCAAGGTACCAACGCGAAAAGACGAGCCTAGGAAAAAAAAGAAGCAGTGTCCGGTGTCCCCCCACCCCCCCACCCCCGCACCGAGCAGCCCGGCTTCCCCTGTCAAAGGGGAAAGGAAGAAAGAGAGAGAGAGGGAGGATCTCCACGGTCGGCCCCACCACGCACCCCACGTCCGACGATATTTTCCCCTTTCTTTTTCGCGCTACAACTCTCGGAGATCCTTCCCCGACCGCCACCGCCGACGCCGCACTCCATGGCCTCCTCCGGCGGCGCCAGCAGGACGGCCGGCGGCCCCCGGCCTGCCGCCTCCAAGGCCGCCTCCGCCGCCGCCATCCCCTCCCGCACCTCCGTCAAGCCCCGCCCCCCCGCCGCCCGCCGCAGCGCCTCCTCCGGCTCCCTCGCCGCCGGCCGGGACGACGCTGGAGGTCTCTCATTCTTTCTTCCTATTGGGGCGGGCTTTGTGATTTGTTGATTGCCTGCTCCTGCGGATCTTGCGTTGGGGTTTAGATTTCGATTGTTGCTCGGGGGATGGATGGTTTTGCTTTGAATTTTGCGTTTGTGGGGTGGGTTGACCGATCGTTCTTCTCTACCACAGTGAGAGGCGGCGTAAGCGGTTGGAATTTTTGCGTGTTGTTTTGGTGATCGCGCCAAATCTGCAAAATGCGGGATGTCTGACGTTCAATGTAGCTGTTTGGGCCAAGTTATTTTTTGCTTTGTTTGGAACAATTTTGTTACTGACTTTGCATGTTTTTTTCTTCTCCCCAACAGTTCCGGGAAGGGTTCGAGTCGCCCTAAGATTGCGTCCGAGGAATTCTGAAGAGCTAGCTGCAGATGCTGATTTTGCAGACTGTGTAGAATTGCAGCCCGAGGTATTTGTAGTCGTGTCTATTCATGGTTGATAATGTGTTAGATCTGTGGACTGCTAATTTAAGTGATCATTCGTTGCTTCTGTTGATTTGTTTGTTGTTTAGCTTAAAAGATTGAAGCTTAGAAAGAACAATTGGGATTCAGACACCTATGCGTTTGATGAAGTGCTGACGGAATTTTCTTCACAGAAGCGTGTTTATGAAGTTGTGGCAAAACCTGTTGTGGAGGTATAGTGGCATTAGTGTAGTTTTCATAGATGAGCTGTTAGCCTGGCCTAAAAGTTTCTGCTAATCATTTTTTAGTTATCTGCTGTATTAAGTTTGTCAGATTGAAACTCTGGTACCATATTAAAATTTTTAATAGCTACAAACTTGAATTTTTGCTCTCATTTTGTTGAGCGCTAAATGATAGATAATATAATCATGTAAGACTAGTCAGGTCTAATATATTAATCAGGTCCTTTAATCGGTCAGTGTAACTCTAAAGTGGGTTTTTGGTTGATAATAGTGTGGGTTACTTAGTCAGTATAACCTCAAAGTGAGTTTATGATCTAGGCCCACTAGTGAATCTATAAATAGGGTTTGTACTCCTTCTTTTGTAGAAAAAGGGAAGAAAATCTAAGTAATTTTAGTCTTAGTTTACCAAGAGGAATTAGCCCTTCAGAAGCAATTGAGATTAGTGATTTCAATACCCAAATCCACCTTGATTGAGACCCTCAATCTATCCAAATTTTGTTAGACTTTGATTGGAAACCTAACAATTGGTTATCAGTGTCATTCGTTCGTCGGAAAGAAGGCTTGCCTATGGTGAAATCGACCAAGCTGAAGGCAATAGTGATGGAGGATTGGATGTTGAGACGCAAGGCGATGAAACGATGGGAACATTTGTCCAATTTGTCACAACAGATCATTGCGTGGCGAATTTGATCAAGGGAAAAGCTATGGTGGGCGAATTTGACGAGGGGAAAAGCCATGGTGAATGAATTATTCCTGGTTTTTTATGATGATGGAGATGAACCTCCAGTTGGAGAATGGGAAATGGTGGAGGAAGATCAGCCACCAATCTACAACACCGACATAGATGAACAATCGCCGGTATTTGATCTTTATGATAATGAAGATGACAACCCCATCTTCAATGCCTACGTCAATGAACCTTATATGCTAGTTGATTTACTCGTGTTGGAAGTGCTGCCCACAGAGACCGCAGCCACATCCACCATGGCAATCAAGGTTAGCACTCCGCAATTATTGCATTCCACTTTTATTGATTCCCCACATCAACTTTTTGGAGTGTCGCTGCTAACAAAGCCACCATCTGTGGCGACAATATCGGTTTTGTTGGTCGCTCTCGGCCAAGCCACCATTGAAATTGTGCCGACAATACGAAGTCGCTGGCAACTATTAAACCCTGTCATCGATGGAGAAGAGACAAAATAGCCTTTGAAGAGGTGAATTTTGTCCTGACCATTCCTTCTATGAAGAGTACTACCATGGCCGCCACCATTTTTTTCAGATGGTACTAAATTTTTTATAATTGCTTGTGAGGTTTCGACCTTGATGGCAAGGTCAATTTAATGGGAATGGAATGGTATATAGTATAATAATGTGAGACCATTGGCGTCTAATATATTAGTTCAGTCTTTTAGTTGGACACTATAACTCTAAAGTTGGTTTATGGCTTTTAATAGTGTGGGTTACTTAGTAAATATAACCTCAAAGTGTATTTGTGATCTATACCCATTTTTGAGTGTATAAATAGAAGCTATACTCACTCTTTTGAAAAAAAGAAGAAGAAAAATCTAAGTTATTTAGTCTTTAGTTTACCAAGAGGAACCGGCCCCTCCAAGAGCGATTGAAATTGGTGATTTCAATACCAAAATCCACCTAGATTGAAACAGGTGCCCTCAATCTATTGAAATTTTGTTAGATTTTGATTCATAAACTCTAACAGTTTATGTGTGAATCTTGCTTGAATGAGGGAAATTAATGAAATTCTGATGTTTGCATATCTGATATCTCTTGAGTGAGACCCGATGGATTCACCCAAAAAGTTTTGTTGCCATGTATACATATCATGTTGCTATCACCTATTTGATAGAAAATCGTCAACTATGAAATTGTTGAACCACAATTCAGTTGTTTACTACCTCTGAAACATAATATTTTGAAAATATATTTTAATACTGAAACTTATTTTTTTAAAGCTAGGGATATATGTTCGCTGGTTATGCATGTCGTCATTCTTACATGGTAACATTGGAAATGTTGTTATTCTTCTAGCCTGTAAATTAAGCTGATGTCTATTTTTCAGAGTTGATGAGCAGTCGTTTCTTGATTTTGTTTTGTAGTGTCTTGGAGGGTTACAATTGAACGGTAATGCCATATGGGCATTTCTTTATTTTATTTTGTAGAGTGTCTTGGAGGGTTACAACGGAACGGTAATGGCATATGGGCAGACAGGAACTGGAAAAACATTCACTTTAGGACGTCTTGGAGATGAGGACACTGCTTTCCGTGGTATCATGGTCCGCTCTATGGAAGACATTCTTGCAGATATCTCACCAGAATCTGATTCTGTTTCGGTATCTTACTTGCAGGTTGGTTTTCCTTCAATTTTATCAGTTGCTTCACACGTTTATCTTGAATACTTTTCAGGTGAAATTTGTGTAACAAGAGGTATTATTATTGTCAATACTACAGCTTTACATGGAGACAATTCAGGATTTACTTGCTCCTGAAAATGACAACATTCCTATTGTGGAAGATCCCAAAACAGGAGATGTTTCACTTCCAGGGGCAACTCAAGTAGACATTAGAGAACAGCACAGTTTTGTAGATCTGCTACGTGTAGGCGAAGCTCACCGATTTGCTGCAAACACTAAATTAAATACTGAGTCTTCTCGAAGTCATGCTATTTTGCTGGTACTTTCATAGAATATGGCGCTACATCAATGCATCTAATGCTCAAAAACTTGTTTAGGATGTCTTAAACTTTCTATTTGGCACAGGTTCATGTCAAGCGACCAGTGAAAGGAAGACATGAGAAGGACATGATGGCTTCTAGCGATAATGTAAATTGTTCACAGTTAATGAAGTCCTTGAAGGGACCAATCGTAAGAAAAAGCAAGCTTGTTATTGTGGATCTTGCTGGGTCTGAGCGAATTGACAAGTCAGGTATGGATATCACTAATTGATTTTTGCTAAATGATGTTCTATATTTTAATTTTTATTAGTGCTAGCCAAAAAGATTTTGTCCATAATTTTTTTCTTCAAGGCATGTCATTATTGCTAAATGATGTTCTACACAATATTTATTCCTCATCGTCAATGAACTCTCTAAATGCTTTGATATTAAGTAAATATTAGAGGGAACAATAAATATTAGTCTCATATATTGTATGGCTGCCATTTATTTTTCATTATTTATGAAAAAGATCTATCTAGACGTTGGTGATATCATGTGATGATATCAACTGGCTAATACACTTATTTGAACACTGGAATCTGAGCATGTGCCAACTACAGTTTTTGCTTACTGTAATTTACGTTCTGTAAAATATTTAGCTTCATCTTGTTTTCCGACTGTTAACAGGGAGTGAGGGGCATACTCTGGAAGAGGCAAAATCTATCAATCTGTCTCTTAGTGCCTTGGGAAAATGCATTAATGCTCTGGCAGAGAATAGTCCGCATGTTCCAGTTCGTGATTCTAAGCTTACAAGACTACTCCGCGACTCTTTTGGAGGTTGGCCCATTAATAGCTATTGGCAGTTTACAAAATTACATAGAAACATTTATGATATTTAAACTATTGTCTTTTTCCAGACTGTCTGCACTTCTTATGTCTTAATTCTCTCACCTTATATAGAAGAATAAATAATGTATTTCTTTGGTGTTAATACTGTTAGATATTTAATTTGGTATGAAATCTATGAATGATTAGTGAGAAAATGCTAAATTTTCTCACTCGTCAGGTCTGGCACTTATAGCTTGGGATATGGAATGATTTTTTCAAGAAATTGCAAATACTTAAGATGGCGTATCTTTTGGTATTCCAGGCACTGCTAGAACGTCATTAATTGTCACAATTGGTCCATCTCCACGTCATCGAGGAGAAACTGCAAGCACAATTATGTTTGGACAAAGAGTGAGCATTATACACGTTTATATGTTGATCTTTTTCATTTAAATTTGGTGGAGATGCAATTATCAGATTTAATCTTAGTTTTTTATTTTTGCAGTATTTCTTTACTTTGCTGATTTTTTGTCACATTGCTAGATTCAATATTAAATTTCTTGTACATGGGTAAAAAATGTTATATTTTTATGATCAAGTATTTATTTTATGACTTGTAGCACAGTTGACAAGGCTTTACAGTCGATTCAAATTTTTTTGGTTTTCTTTTTAATTTTTTCCCCTATCATCATGAATCTCAATTGTGTATTGTCTTTTCACTTTATTGTAGGCAATGAAAGTAGAAAACATGCTCAAGCTTAAGGAAGAGTTTGACTACAAGAGTTTGGCAAGAAGGCTTGACAGACAGTTAGATAATTTATATGCTGATAGCGAAAGGCAGCAGAAAGCTTACGAAGATGAAATTGCGAGAATAAATGATGAAGCACAAAATCGCATATCTGAAGCAGAACGAAATTATGAAAAAGCTTTTGAGGTTGCACATTTGAGGATGACTTACTAGTTGATATTAATTTATTTCATTTGTTAGTCAATGTTGCGTCTGATAACTTGGGCTTGTCTTTGTTATGTTTTTTATTCTTCAGATAGAAAGAGTGAAGCTTCAAAATGAATATATGGAATCAGTACAGAAGATGGAGGAACAATGGATGATTAGTCAGCAAAAGCTAATGAATGAAAGAGCTGAAGCTGCTAAAAAGAACGAATTAGATAGGACATGTAATGGAGAGGTTGGTGTCTTTTGTATTACTGTTTTATGCTGTAGTATGTTCTTTAAACGTTATATCTCGCCGTCTGTTGTCAGTCTTGTTAGAATTTGGTTCTTTCATGTGTTTTGAAGAGGTCATTTGCTGTTTGTTTTTGTCCCTTTTTTGTAAAAAAGGATGCCATTTCCTTTTCATGCGTGAAATATTTTCTTTTAAAAAAAAATTGGCAAATGGAAAAGAATTGTTCAGCTTTATGCATTTTTTATCGTTGTTTATCTGCATTAAGATATGACTATCTAGCAAGTGCAATGAGGAGTGAGGGCAAGTTTGATGTAATCTGATTTGGTTACTTTTCTAAATGGAACATTTATATGATGCAAATTTTCTTATGTCTTCTGTATGTTTTCTGTAGAAATCTGCATCATCTATATCAGAAGATTCAATTGAAATAAAAAATTTATTAAAGAATGGAACTCGTTTGAGAAAAGCTGCAGAAGCAGAGATGGACAGTCTCAAAAGTCAAATAACGCAATGGAAGCAATCTGAGGTAAAGTACTATCTTTTGGTTAGTTTATTTCCTTTCAACTTCCTTCCATAATTGTCATACTTAAGTCTCTCATCATATTTAAAAATTTTCTTTTATTACATTGAAACCAGTGTTCTTTCATATCGTCTGTTGCATCATATATGATCATCACCTTCATGCTTTTCTAATTGGAGGAAATAATGCTTTTTAAGTAATTATTTAGTGTGTATATGTAAAGAAAACTGATGTCTATTTGTATTGGTGCTAATTGGTGCTTGGTTCTTAGGCTGCTGCAAATGCTGAGGTTTCAAGGATCCGAAAAGTTTTAGAAGATGAAGCCAGTGAGAAATGTAAACTTGAAGAAGAGATAGGAATACTTAGACGTCAGTTGTTGCAATTAAGTTTCCAAGCTGATGAGGTATATATACTTTGCTTCGTTAACTTTGAGAGGTTTGGAAGTAACTCCTCTATTGTAATGTATGTATGCAAATAACTCAGTCTTCCTGGTATTCTGAGTTTATTATTTCTGATGAAATGCATGCAATTAAGTTCCCTAGTGTGTGGGTTTATATGTTTATGTATTTAAACTTCAAACTAATTTTGTAATGTTACTAGACGAGGAGGAGCCTTGACAGAGGTGGATCTGGAAAAGTTTATAACAGTGTTGATTCCCTTGTAAGTCAAGTCAGACAGATGCAACTCAGAGAGCCAGGAAATGGACAAAAGGCCTCTATAGCAAAACTTTTTGAACAGGGTAAAGTGTTGGAGGATTGCTATTTTTGGAATAAAATTTTTGTTGTCCCTAATATTTTTACTTCCATTTTATATGACAGTGGGGTTGCGAAAGATTTTGTCATTGCTTGAATCTGAGGATTCTGATGTGAGAATTCATGCTGTGAAAGTGGTTGCAAATCTAGCCGCAGAAGGTGATTTGATTAATCCCTCATTAATGCCTAACCTTCCTTTGAAGTGCTGCATTTTCGTTTTTTTTTAAGTACAAATTAGCGCTTATGCGACATTTTCAACTTTATTAATTTTTATAATATGATATTGTATGATTTTCATAATGTGCAACTACTCACCTCTTTTGATGCATTCTAATTGATGAATATTTGTTTTCAATAAATTACATTATTTTCTTCTAGATAAATTCTTATAATTTTAACTGTGCCAATTCCAGTGATATACTATAACAAAGGAAAATTCATATTAAGATGCCACATGTACAATTGGAAAGAGGAAATAAAGAGAAAAAAAGATACGAAACATAGAAAGGAAAAAGGCTTTTAACAAGAAAAGAAGAGGAAAACCAAAAAAGAAATTACAACACACTATGTTGTTTTATTTAAATGTATGATTACATAATTTGTAATTATTATCTTTTTTAATGCATATAAATTGATGCATATGCTATATTTTAAACCATATATATTTGTTTAATATGATATAGTTTTTAATGATGTGCTCTATCTACTCACCTCTATCAATAGGTACAAAATAATGAATATTTTGTTTTATATAAATTACAATATTTTTCTTAGATGTAAGCCATGATAATTTTAACTGTGTGCATCACGCAAGTAAGCAACCAGTAACTATCTCATATAAGAGGCTGCCCATTAGTTGCATTCCTTGTATTGTTCATTATGATAATACTCTTGCAGATTCCATATATTTGATTGGCTGAAGCAAATATATCCCATAGTTTATATGATCTGCAGAGTAGAGTTTTGTTGATGCTACTTTGCAAAACATTTTAATCGTGGTTCTTAGCTTTTCAGATGGGGCTTGAGCCTTGTGCTTGCGTGGCTTCTATGTTTTTTCTTCCTGGGTTTTCAAGCAATTATTATATTGAGAAAATATCTTGGAACCAGAGGTTTTAAATGCCCATGGTTTTCAACTAATGAGTTCAATAGTCTGATGATATCTTGGTATTGGAGGTTTTTACTTATCATTGGCAATGATATCTTGTATGCGGTTTTAAGCTATATTTAGTGATGTTTCTATAATTGTTTTCTACTTTATATAGAAGTAAATCAGGAAAAGATTGTCGAAGCCGGTGGTCTTACTTCATTGTTGATGCTCCTTAGGAGCACAGAAGATGAAACGATACGGAGAGTAGCAGCTGGTGCGATTGCCAACCTGGCAATGAATGGTATGTGTTGAAACCTCAGCTGCAGAGTTTATCAAAAACATTATTTGCAGTGTGAATACTGAGGACAGGTTATGGGTGCTTTGATGTGTCATTGGTGCCACAGAAACAAATCAGGAGCTAATTATGGCCCAAGGTGGAATCGCCCTTCTATCAGATACTGCAGTAGATGCTGAGGATCCTCAAACTCTTCGTATGGTTGCAGGAGCCATTGCGAATCTTTGCGGCAATGGTATTTAGTGCCTCTTTACTTCTGGAAGGATTGATCTGATTTGATTAAGAAATAACTGATTACTATAGTTGTCATGGCTTTGTTTCTGTTTATGCATTTTCAAAACTTTTTAGATCTTTTTTTTTTGGCTGCATTTTTTTTTTCTCTGAAGATAAACTGCAATCAAGGTTAAGAGGTGAAGGTGGAATAAGGGCATTGCTGGAGATGGTGAGATGTGGACATCCAGATGTTCTGGCCCAGGTTGCTCGTGGCATAGCTAATTTTGCAAAATGTGAATCTAGAGCTTCTTCTCAAGGTATTTTTAACTGATCCTTTTTAATAACATTAATGAATACATATCCTTTTCTTGTTTATAGTAAAATGGGGAAGTGGGGATGGTGTGGATGGGACTGGGGTAGGGGGCGGGGGTTGGGGAATGTGCATACTTCCAATTTTAGTGTTTTCAGTTTTGAGCATTTAAGATCT
>JAVDBV010060460.1:0-16149 GCA_032619315.1 Piper longum
GGATGGGGTGGCCACCCCTCCCGGCATAATTGGAGCTCAGCATAGGCTCATAATAACTAAAAGATTTGTGAAATATTTATGGGGAATATATTGACTTGTTTCATGTAATTATGCGGCTTAGTGGTTTTATCACTAACGCGGAATTGCCTCCACAGGTGAACAACTTTGGACTGATGCTTAAGAGTGTGGTGGACGGTTCTTTTACCAAAGTAGGTTTGTTGAATTGATAATAAATTAGACTTCCTTTTTACTCTTTTGAGTTATAAGTGTGGCTACGGGAAACGGTCCAAGACTGTGGAATATTTGCTTTAGTTAATTTATTTCTTTATTTTAATGCATGCTATCATAATATGATTTATTATTTTTATGATTAATAAATTTCTAGATTTATTTGCCATATTATAATTCAAGTTTTTGAATGTTATGTTTATAAAATTTAACTTTTTAAGTAACACTTGGCCCAGTTCGGGCGGGTCGTTACAAAAAAAAACATGGAAGACTTTGAAATATTAAAAAGTGATAATGGATGTGAATATTGTTTTGATGAGTTTCAGGTTTATTATAACAAATATGACATTTGGGATGAAAAGGTTATTCCTTATACCTCACAACTAAATGGAGTGGGTAAGAGGATGAAAGAGCAATTCAAAAAAGGGTTAAGTGTATGCTTTCTAGAGCAAAATTTCTTAAAGGTTTTTGGGTTGAAGTTGTTTGTACTACTTGTTATTTAATTAATAGGTCTCCTACACTTGCTTTAGGTGGAAATGTTCTAGAAAAAGTATATCAGAACATTTGAATGTATATTTCTAAGTTATAGGGATGAAGAGTTTGGTTTCAAACTTGATAATCCTGAGGAGTAAAAGATTGTTCAAAGTCGGAATGTGGTGTTTCGAGAGAATTAATTTCTAGATGACTTTGAGAATGAAACTACTACCCAATGTAGTTCCCAGCATTATGTTACGAGGTTTAAGACTTCATCGGCTCTTCCAACGATTGTAAATATAGGATGTTACGAGGGTTAAGACTTCATCTGCTCTTCCAACAGTTAAATATATAGGATATAGTTTAAAATGTTGCTGAAAAGATAAATGAAGTCCCCAGAAATGACATTCCTATTTCTTTACAAAGTGATGATGAAGGTGAAGAAAATGATATTGTTAATAATATAGTTCCTAATAGTGTTGATGAATAATATTTCAAGAAAAAATGTGACACTTTAATGTGTGGTACTAATCCTAGGACTTGTGTATTGAGCCTAGATAAAGAAAATCTTTCACATTTATTTCCCTAACTTAGGGTTGGTGTCAACCTTGAGTATGTGTTCACCTTGGTGTAAAAAGGCAAGGTAACTTTTTAGGCCATATTTGATTAAAAAACCAATCTAATATGTTGGTCAGTGTTGGGCATCTTTGAATATGTGGCAGACAAATTTGTTATGTTGAATTTTTACCTTGTTAAATGTTTCATATTATTAGCAAGCTATGTGATCTATGCCAGATATACTAACAAAAAAATTAGCAGCGGCAAGAAAGCTATGAAAATGGTAAATAATAGTGATACATGCGATTGAATATGAACAAAATATATGATATCATAATCTTGAATCTGTTTTCAAACTTTTGAATTAAATATATTAAAAATGTTAGGTAAAGAATATTTCTATATAAAGTAAAACACTATTTATTTATCATATTTATACTTGCAAAACATTAATCCATCAATACTTAGCAAATATTTAAAGTTTAGAGTTATTTATATTAGTATTAAACATTTTTTACTTTTACTTGTTCATCTTAAGATAAGAGGTAAAATTAAATGATGTATCTCTTTTTATCAACAATTGCCAGCGCACTGCGCATGTCATAACTAGTTTTATTAAATTATGGCGTTTTCTCCCGAAATCCCTTATTTAGCCCTATCCTATAGAACATGGAATGGGTTCCGTATTCACGATGGGAAAATCGTGACTTTAATTTTTCAATATAGTATGTATGAAAGGTATTTTGATCGGTCTATTTATACAGACTAGGGGTGTAATCGTCAACGTCGCGTTTAATTTTAACTCAATTAGAAGCTCGAATAAATGTCTGGCTTGAAATTTTTAGTTTAATTAATCACAGGCAAAGCCGTCGGTTCAATTTAACCACCATTCATTTCAGTTCAACTCATATAGAGTTTGCCACATTCTAAATAGACAAAATATTCAACTTATTTAAATTTTTATCTTATCTTAATTTTTTAATTTATGTACATATATTGATAGATTATTCACCATTAGGTCTACATTAGGTACATATAATTTTGAAAGTTTATTTTTCTCTACATCTCTATTTGTTTGACATCAAAGAAATATAAATAACATTAAAGTTTAAATGGTCAACCTACTAAAATTAATGTGTATATATGTATATATAATATTTTTTAAAATAATTTTTTTATTTAAATTAATCAGGATTATCTTGTACGACACACCCATGTACTTTCCAACGTGTAAAAAGTATTTTCTTATTTTTCTTATTATTAAGATAAGAAATACAAGAAATATTTTTCCATGTTAGACAATATATGGGTGGGTCACTTAAGGTAATGATGATTATTTGTGCTCTCATTGATATAATCATATTTAGTTATTTACAAAATAATAAAGTTATTCTTATTTTTTAAAAATATATATTAAATATAACTACTTTTAGTAAGATTAAGTATTACAAAATTTTCATCTAATTTACACTATTTAGTAAGTTAACCAAATAGATCTGATGATTTGAATATTATTAACAAGACTTAAATTTAAATGGGTAAAATCATCAAAAGGTCACTTCAATTTGGCTCTAATCTTTAATTAATAAAACACACGTTTAAACACGGGATGGTTTAACACAACCTCGCACCGAGCTAAGCTTGAGCCAATTAGTTTTCTGAAAACGTAAACAAAATAATGTTTGACAGGGGTTGGCTCCGGCTCGTTTACCGTCCTAATACTTACCCCACAACATAACACGAGCAACATGCCAAAGTAATATGCCCACATAATTTTCCGTTAGTATACTTCAAGGAAGGATTTTTTTATTTTAAAGGTAATTGGAATGTTTACAACAACGAAATTACATACAGCATGCCTTGTATAATTAGATTGTACTAGGTTTCTTTCATGAACAAAACCATAAACTGCTCAATAGAAGTCATCATCCTCTTCTCTAGGCCCTCTAAACCGTCTGATCACAGCTGCGACTGCACCAATCACCAAAAATAGAACAAAGAAATCGAAGCCGCCTCCAACTCCAATGGCGATGCCAGGTCCCGGAGCAAAGAAGGAGAAGGGCGACCAACCCCACCCTCCATAGTAGGGACCATAACCATAGCCTCCAATCAGCGGCGGGGCAACAGGTGGGTTTATGTATATATTGGTCCTGCGCATTTATAAATCTTAGTTAGCATCTTCCTCATCAGTTTGGTAGAATTGAGCCAGATTGAATTTCTTAAACAACCCTACAAAAAATGAAATCAAACCAAACCTGACAACTGTGTCAAAACCAAACCAAACCAGAATATTTGGTTTGGTTCAACTTAATTTATTTGAAACCAACATTTATTAAAATTAATTATTTTCCCATAATAATCAATGTTATAACATATTTTGACCATCACAATCATATTAAAAAATATTTTAAGTATATCTATAGGGAAATAACAGTTATCGCCCTATTATTTCTCAAATCATAAGGTAAGAACTATTTTTTTGAGATCTATAAGAACTCAAGTTTGAATGGTTGGATCTGATCCAACAGTTCAAAAATAAGCTTGGGTTTTAAGTTGTAAAATCGAAATTTTAAAAATACCATTTAAAATCAAAAGCCCCCATTTGTTTTTGACCCTTTGATGCAATATTGGACGGGACAATAGGAGTTCTTATAGTTCTTAGGTTCTCATATTATCATTTTTTTCTTTATATATATATATATTAAACATCTCAAAATAAATCATAAAAAATAAATAATAATAATAATAACTAACCACGTAAATCATAAATAGTAAGGTTTCTTAAATATTTTTAATCTGTTGATTTTAGTTCGAACAGAAATTTCTCACCTTTTAAAAATCTTATAAACCAAGCCAAAGCTTTAAAAAACTAAACAAGCCGACAGTTTCCTTTGGGTTCGGTCGTTTTGGCACGCTTAGCTGGTTTAACCGAACTCTGCTACGTGCCTTGCGACTAAGTTAAAAAATTATTATCGTTTAACTTTTGTTTCTTCTCGTATCAAGCCATATGTGGGTCTTCCATTTTCCGTTTCAGATAATAATGAATACACATTTTCTTCTTGTAGACAGTCAAAATGCCAAACATTACATCTAAGACAAAGATCTAAGGAGTAATCAAAGACCAAAGTTTGACAAATGAGGCAGATAGTTTTTTATCAAGGCAATAGATAAATTATTCACTAAATCGTTTGAGGAACTAAAATGAAGGCAAGTATGACTTGGGAAAAAAATTGAAGCATAGCTGGAATTGATCATGTTTATGAACTTTAAATGAAAATCGATTTTTATTTTTACATGGCTGATCCTCTAAGATTGAATCAACAAGCTCTACTTCACACGAAAGCGGAAGTATGATCCTCATGAGCAAAATTAGCTTACCTTGAATTGTTGATCCTTGGAGAAGATAATCTTGGACCAGCCGATCGGAAGGCCTGACCGCCAACTCTACCCCCAGACTTTGCCGCCATTGCTTCTTGTACAGAACCCATTGTTAGCACTCCAGCCACAAGTGTAACAACTGCTAGTTTTGACAGCCCCATCTCTTCTCCCCTTAGACAACAAAACATAATACACACTTTCAAAAAATCAAGCAGCGGGAGCGCAACAAGCTAAAGTATATGATCCATGTTGAACTAACCGGGAAGAGTTGGAGTCCTTATCTGAAGACGACGAACACGAGATTGAAAACAAACCATGCGCACGCCTGTTATTGGGATTATAAGATGGGACAGGTGTGTTCTTGGGATTATAGGTTGAAACAAGTGTGTTTATGATGAAACTGTGGTGAGAAGTGGCCGCCATGGTCTTCTCTGTCGTAGGAACTGTATGCACAAGAAACGCGCTAGTCACCGAGAGGAGTTTCGTTCGGAGCCTGGTTGATAAATTATCCCCTTACATCTTTCTATATCTCCGGTTATCTCCAGGACGCTTATCCTTTTTGTGATCGGCTAGAGAACACGTGCCTTTGGATGTGTGGTCCATAATCACCCAAAAAATCTGAACACTACAAGTTTTTTATATTTATTTTTAGTTTTTTGATCTTGGACTTGCTTCCCATTGAGACCCTAGCCAAGGTATTTGTCTCGAAAAAACTGCCAAGGCTCTTAATTTACCCCTAGAGTAAGCAATGATAAGTTTGTTTTTTGAGGATTTGACAATAAAAGATGATCATTAATGGTAGAGATAACTTGCAAAATGTTTCTAGATCTTTACCCTCCTTTCAGGGCAGGGAGACAAAATTTTGTGAAGCATGTGTCTATGTTTAAATTTTAAAGTGGAACCCCAGCGATCACCAAAACTCAGCGCAAGAGCAGATGCCTTCAGAAAAATGGTGGAAGCTCAGATTGTCTCTTATTATTATCTTTCTGCCAGTTACCTTGGAACCAGCACACATAAAAGAATGGCAATCCTCACATTCTAAGCTTCTTATATATCCCAACGGAACTGCCCTGGCTAGAGCCGATCTCCCAAATGCAACTGCCAGCTTCTCGCTATGGCCCCTTCAACAGTTTGCATTTTCTCACCTTCACTCACGTCATAAACACGAGAGCTTAACACAGGAGCCGAGCCTACCTGTTGCTTATTCCATTAATTCATTTAACAAAGCAATTATTTCTTTATATTTGGGATGAGTCCTGCTACCAGCAAAGAATTGATGGACTACACCGCCCATCCCTTCAACCCAACTGCATTCCGGGTTTTTCCTCAAACCCATTTCTCCCATCAATTTTCTAGTCCTTGCTACCTTCTGCCCACGGTAGCATATATATTTGAAAGCACCAAATAGTTGCCAACTTCTGTTGGTTCTAGTTGGAACCAAACCCTGGCAGCAGCCTCTACTATTTGTGGCCTTGAGTGAATGCGGCATGCACCAAGCAAGGCGCCCCCATACGCCACCGTGGGGTTTCGCCTCTGCCGGCATGTTCAGGATGAGTTCATAAGCTTCTTCAACGTGCCCGGCCAGGCCTAGTAGATCGACCATGCAGGCATAGTGATCAGCCCTCGGCGCGATCCGGATGAGAGCCAAGTAGTGCCGACCATGGTCAACATATCCGGCAGGGCTGCAAGCTGTAATAACTCCTATAAACGTGACATCATTAGGCAGAGTCTCTGTCTCCATCATCCGCAGAAACAACCCAATAGCCGACTGTGCATGGCCGTGCATTGCGAATCCCATTATCATAGTAACAGTGGGAAAACACATTTCTTTCAACCAGCGCAGCAAACACTTCCCAAGCCAGATCTAGCGACCCACATTACCCAAACATGTCAACCATAGAAGAAGCTACCACCACAATCTTATCAAAGTGGATTCGCCTCGGCACATCGTATATCCACTGCCCATAGCTAAGGGCACCCAGTTGCGCACAGGCCGAAATGACACCAACCATCGCAACTTCATCCATCTGAATTCGGACAGCCCACATCCGCTCGAACAGCCGCAGAGCGTCGCGGGGCTGGCCGTTTTGGGAGTGGCCCACCACCACCGACGTCCAGGCGACCATGTCCTTTTCGGGAGGCAACTCGAACAGCTCCTCCGCCTCCGTCATATCCCCGTTCTTCACATACCCAACAACCATCGCCGTCCACGAGATCACATCCGCCAGGTCATATCGTCGAACACCCTGCAGGCGTCCTCCAAGACGCCGCATTTGATGTACATGTCGAAGAGGGTGCTGTTGACGTACAATTCCGACCCGAACCCGCCCAGCTCGATGACCTGGGCGTGGACCTGATCGACGACGGCGGCGGCCTTGATGAGAGCGGAGAAGGTGAAGGAGAGGGGCGGGGCATGGTAGCGCGCCGAGAGCATGCGGGCGTAAGCGTCCAGGGAGGGGCCTTGGAGGGAGTAGGCGCGGATGAGGGCAGTGTAGAGCAAGGAGTTGGGGTGGGTAGAGGCGTCGCACAGAGGGCAGGCGTAGGTGCAGACTGGAACGCCGAGGGAAGTGAGGGAGCGGAGGAGGTTGGAGAGGAGGTAGTTGGTGTGGTGGAGGCCTGCGCGGAGGAAGTGGGCGTGGATGCGCTTGAGGTGGGAGAGGCGGAGGCTTCCTTCTACGGGCCAGCCAGGGATTTGACCATGCAAGCGCTGAAGTACATGACTACTAGAAGATATTAATTTAATTATTATAATTATTTTTTTAAATACCTCTAATTTAAGTGATTTACAAGTCAAATATCGAGCGGTTTGCCGTAACATTTCATACAACAAATCCTTGACCTTTCTAGGCGTGTCTGAGGTGGCACGCTTGGAGGACGATAGTGGGTAGGGTGTTAAATGAGCGAACGAGTCAAACTCGACTTATGTTCATGTTTGAATCGAATAGTTCGAAGTTCGATCAAATTCAAATCGAGATCTAAAAAGTTTTGAGCATATATGCTCGAGCTCGACTCAAATATCTTTTATGTGTACGAGTTCGACTCGAGCACGAATATACTTAACTGTTTAATTTTTATTAGCTCGACCATTCGTGAGTACTTCAATTAAAAAAAAAAGTTGACGTGATTTAAACCCACAACCTTTAAAGTCAAGAACTTGATGCCTACCATTTCAACTGTACCACTTTTTTATTAGAATATTGTAGATGAATAAATATAACTAGTTACAATTAAACTTAATATATATATATATATAGATATTATAATATAAAAACTAAATTATTATATTATTTTATCGAGTCAAGTTCGAGTCAAGTTCGAGTCGAGTTACGAGTCGAGTTCGAATTATAACCGCGTCGAGTCGAGTCGAACACGACCTTGCTTGTAACACCCCGATTTCGGTTCGCTTAAGAACCGAATCAGAAATGTAATGATCGAGTCGAGTCATGTTTAATGCTATTAGTCGATACGACTTGATTGATAAAATAGATCGAAATAACCCTCTTTGTGTCATTAGAATGGAAGACATTGTCAAATAAACATCAAAATACATCAAATATAAATAAATGTAAGAAAGTAAATATTAAGTTGAGCTTAAGTGTGTGTACTGTTCATCTGTCCTTCCACCAAAGTCGATGCAGGATTTGTAAGACGTACATATATTATATGAAAACCGTCAGCAACGAATGTTACTGGTACTAAAAATAACTAATAGAAACTGTCAAATAGGTATTCCATTACCCACGAAAACTAATGAAACTTCAAGAATGCCTCACGCCGGGCAGTAAGCGAACATACTTAACAAATGCTGGCTCGCATGCACGGCTCATAATCATAATTATTACGCCCTCACACCTTCCATATAACTTGCCACTTTATTCGAGTGGCAAAAGGAACAATTAAGTTAGTGCCACATATTCTGGAAATGCACTGCATTACGCAGTACCATCATACACCCGCACTACCTCATGGTTTGAATGTGTACTAGCACGGTCCATACGTATCTCCGTACCACTTATTTTTTTATTTGTGAAATCTGTAAAACATCGCGTACTTATATAATAGGCTTAGGGATGAGGCTTGTATAATAAATTTCCAGAGCTAAAGTTCGAAAAACAACAATGTATCTCATCCTTGTAGTTTTATTAAACTTGCGTATAAAACACGGCTAAATGATCCGACATCGGAGGGATCCGATAAAACTCCGCCGATGTCATCCTACATATAAATTACGATCAAACTCTACACACAATGAGTCAAGCAGAAAGGGATAGAGTCCTACGAACTTGTGGTCCAAGCTCCAAGTGTATCTGCACATCTACGGCGAGCTCGGACTCAGAAGCCTACATCGAAACCTACTGCTAAGTAACAAACTAATGTCTCTATATGATGTATGCTCATAGTGTGTTCTCATATCATCAACACATCATAACAAGAAAATAATACTAAGAAACCTATAGCTAAACATGTGGCACACAAATCGAGACATAATATAACTAATAAATAAATAAATAAACAAAGAAATGTATTCATAGATAATTAGATAAATAGTGAGTACATAAACATAAACAATACTCTAATCATAAAATAATAATATAATTATACTATATAAATATTAATATAAACACGAGTAAGTATCAATATACACTCTTGTTAGTAAACGTATAAATAAATAAATATATAATAAATCAATAAATACATAAATAAGTAAACAAATAGTTAATACTCATTAATAATAAATATTAATAATATCATAGTCATTCAATACAAGAATACATAATTAAATATAAATAAATAATAACACGCACATAACGAATAAATAAATAAATAATTTAATAAATAAATAAATAAATAAATTTTAGTGACCATAATAAGACTGATATTCATAAGTAAATATAATCTCATAATAACAAATAATTATGTGAACATTCACCTTATATGATAAACATATCAATAAAAATAAATAAATAAATAATTAAAAAACATTCATCATAACATTCAATCATGTTAAACATTGTGAATATGCATCTAAACTAATATAGAAATTCTCAAATTTACCGAAAACAACACAAGAACGGACGAAAATAGTCCAAAAATAGGCTGAACCGGACTGAACCAAGTTGAACCAGACCGAATCAAGTTGAATGGCCTGAACCAACCCAGGCTGGAAAATGGGTTGGTTTGGCTGGGCGGACATGGACAAGATCATGGACATGGATATGGTTGGCGACTCGGGCATGACCAGGCGGACGCGGTGACAGACTGGCAAGCATGGTCGCGGGCAACCGGACCACGAACTCGGTAAACGGGCCGACATGGGTGGCGGCGCCCATCGCCGAAGAACGGCCACGAGGCGCAGCTGGGGTGGCCTCCGGTCGGGATCAATAGAGGGGAGGATGACAGAGGTACTGGTGGTGACGATCGATGGAGTTCGGCCAGTGGTCGGCCGGAAAACAGCAACAAAGACAGTAGATCGCCGCTGAGTGCGGCGGCTTCGCCGGCGGCGACCGTGGTCGGGTTGTGGTTGTGGGTGGTCTCAAAATGTTGATCTAGGTGATGAGAAGCCGTCTAGATGGTCGGATCGGACGGAGGTGGCTCCCCGGCGCTGAAAAATGACATAAACAATGGTGGCGGTGGTGTAGATCGGCTCCAGAAACTCCCTCACTGGCGGCGACTGCGGCAGAGCCCGTGGTTGTGACAAGTACGAATGGAAAGCTGGTCACGAGGCGGTCATGGGGGTACTTGTGTGGTGGTTGGGGGAGGTCTGGGGATTCACCGGCGGCGGGTCGAAGTGGCGGCGGCGCTAAAGTGAAAAACATCTGAGATCCAAGGACATCACTATAAATAAATGGGTAGAGCTAGGGTTTAGTGCATGGCCCAAATTTTTCCACATGCCATGATTTGATCATCTAACAACTGGTGACCTAGTGGGACCCTCCTATGGGTATATGCACTATAGATGTGGACGGAAAGTTCGGATCGAGACCGTCCGAACTCAAAACTGCCTTGAGTCCTGAAATTGTCTCTATAGGCTGGAATCAAGGAAATAAGGTTAAATGGGCCTCGAAACCCTAAACTCAATCATGATGGGCCCACAGGAGCATAATAGAGTGGTATGAAATTCCTATGCTGCATACAAATGATGTACTAATAAAATCCCAAATGGATACTAAACGCTACAATGGCCTAAATCTTGGCCTAAAATCCTGTCTAACATATACAAAAAAATATGTATACTTCAGTATACACTAATAACTCGTAATCTTATTATCTGCATGTTTAGCATAATCAGCCATTATAACATGCTCATACGGCCATCTGGGCTCAAATTCTTATGCTGCATGCAAATGATGTACCAATGAAATCCCAAATGGATACTAAACGCTACAATGGCTTAAATCTAGGCCTAAAATCCTGTCTAACATATACAAATAAATATGTATACTTCAGTATATACTGATAACTCGTAATCTTATTATTTACATGTTTAGCATAATCAGCCATTATAAGATGCTTATAAGGCCATCTGGGCTCAAACTCATAATCTGAAACTAGTTTGGCTCGATCTCACTTGAACCAACTCGATATTGACCCAAATAGGGAAAAACTTAAATCGGGTAAAACCCTAACCCGAAATGGGGTTTTACATTGCTCAATCTCGGCTCGTATGATTCGAGTTCGAGTCGAGTTCGAGTTTAAGCATTTAAATGTCGAGTTTCGAGTGTAGTCAAACCGAGTCGAACAGTAAATGTTCACGAGCTGGCTCGCTCAATTAGCAGCCCTAGTAATGGGCAGGGGTGGTCATACCACGTCATGGCAACTCTAGCAAAGGTTTTAAAAATAATCATAAATTAAAATCTTTATTTTTTTAAGGCATTATAAATAAAGGCATAAATTATGTCTACAAATGTAAAGGGGACCAGCCCTCCCCCACTGCTAGCTATTGCTTGACGGCAGTGCAAATAGTACCAACGTAGTGGAGGGGCACCTCTGCTTTTCTCGATCTCTCAAATAAAAAGTTTAAGAACGGCATAATCTGCTCGCCCTAGCTACAGTCCACCATCTTGTGTCAAAGCCACTATTTTTCTTACAATTCTACCTTGTGTTCTTATTGGCATTTTTCCTCAAGATCATCTACGCAATATAAGGTGAAAGTTGCTTGTTGCTTTTCTTTTCTAATTTTACATGTTCTCTTTATGTTGGTATCACATTGGTTCCTCTTGTAGGTTGTGAAGCAAGCAGGCAAATTTGCTCCACAGCCAGTGAGCTAGAAGCATTGCTAGGGACGATAATAACATACACATAACTATATCAAAATATATCTTGTGTATCTTAATTACTTCCTCGTCATGTTCCGGGACTTTGATCCTTACACATCCTGCACACCATTGTTAGACTGTTCCAAAGTTAACTCCTTACACGACGATAATAATAATATAGTAATATATCACAAACCACACATAAGATGTCAAGTACACCAACATACGCTTTAGGACACCTGCCTAACATACATACATCATGTAACCTATTGTTTCCAAAATACATAAGCCTCAAAATCTCAAAATATATAAGTTATACAGCCCAAATACATGGGTCCAATACGAAACTTAGCACAATGCAAACACATGATGTCGTCCCCATCTGCCGCCATAAGCCTATCGATCGTCCACCTTCATCAGTCACAAACATGAGTACATATATACAGGGAAAACCATTAGATTTTTGGTCTAAAAATAACTATTGATAAAACAACACAAGCCAATGAGTATCTTAGTACTCTTGAGAAATCATAAACTTTTAAAATATGTCACAAGTTATTAAACTTAGACCGACACGACCAAATATCATAAAAATATCGGATCAAATCAACGGCTTCATACTTACACTTACACCCTTACATCCTCCATATATTGCCCGCCACAGTACTCAAGTTGTAGGGAACAATGCCAGTACCATTTTAAGAAAGACATTGCAATCGCACTACCCTACTCACTTTGCATTACTTTAGTGTGTAAATGAGTATTAGTGCAATTCATACATACTCGTACTGCATAACAAATTGTTTATACTTATACAGTAAGCTTAGGTAAGGGCTTATATTATATGTTTTCTTTATCTTTCAATTTGAAAATCATTAAGGGATCTCATTCTTGAAGTTTTATTAAACTATAGAAAATTTTGGCTATATGGGCAAACATTGAAAGGATCCGATAGAATATCGCTGATGTCATCCTACGTCTAAAATTCATCGAAAACCTCACTAATGAAGCCAAGCATAGATGAAGCAAAAGATTCATACAGTCCTAGAAGAGCTGAGCTCCTCGTCCTAACTCGGTGAGTTCACTCCGCATACCCTAGCAAAGAGATGAAACCCAAATCACAATTAGATTACACTAGCTCTTAAAATGAGGCAACATTTCCACACATGCACGACTCAAAAAAAAAACTTATGAAACTTATTGAACTTAATTATCTTATTTAGTGAAGTATTAAACCTCATTAGGTAACCTTAGTTAATGTTTGGTATTACAAGTACCTTTAGTGAAAAGTCTCATACCAAGTATTTAGTCAAGCAGGCTTAGTTAGACAATTTTTCGAACTAACCAAATAGTTTCTAAATGGGCTTAAATTTAAACCAACATGCCCTTACACTATAAAGAGTTGGTTTCAAAATTAATAAGCACTGGCCCTGTAACGACCCGGCCCAAAGTGCAACGTAATGGGCCTAAGTCATTTCTTTAAAATGGTTAACCCAAGTTAAAGATCTATAGTTCATTCTCACTTATAAACATGATCTTAGCCCGGTAGGTATTAGATATGGGACTAAATTGAGGGATCTCACAGGCCCATGGGCTAACATCATAAATAAGGCCCACTAAGGTCGAGCTTAGGTGGTGGGAACAATGTTCTTAAGTTATGCACCAATTTTATAAAGTGTTGTTTAGGGGTTTGGAGACTCCAAATTAGCCTGGATAAGTGGGTAGTTTTAGCCAACACTGTAGGCTTGAATCTAGTAAGATTTGAGGTCTAAACTTCAAGCATTTGGGCCTAAATGGACTAAAAAATATGGGGTATTGGCTATGTTATTTCTGGAGTTTGGTAGATCTATTGGGCTTAGAAAAATTCTAACACAAGGTCTATTAAGCCAAATATCCTCAAATTTTAATATATTGTTTTAGGGACACAATCTAAAGTGTGAGAGAAATTTTAAGTAATTTAATCACCATTTATTTAGGTCTTTGGATTTTACATCCGAAGTTAGAGAACTAGGGTTTCACCTTGCATTCATACATACTTCAGAATGCCGATTAAACTAGCCACAACCCTCACAATGAGCCACCTATATATGGTAGGCAGGCATAAATACGTGATAATATAAATGTTTTTTTGACATGATTATGTTCCATACTCCACCTATTAACATAAACATTGCACAGACAATAAATTTGGAAATTGCTAACAATTTCAGTATGAGAATGCAAAATCAAGAAATACCTCTATCCCTTATTCATACTCTGGATTGAACTTTCGTCTATTTAACCACCTTTAGTACATCTAATTATGACCATTTGTATTCAGTGTTATAGTCTACATTTATGTATGTAAGTAAACTTTATATAAAGCTTGAGATTGAAAGTAGGAACATCACAAGTTAATTTAGGTACCGATAATATGAATAACATACATCAACGTGTGTATATTTCTATCATAGACATGTATCACTTAGAAAAGCTTATTTTGGAGAATTGTGAAATTAAAACAATACAAATTAAACTAGTAGATGGTTTAAACTAAGCGGAATACATAACCTTGATCAATCGACGAAGAGTAAGGAGCCAAAGGTTGGAGATATAGACGTTGAAAATACACCTCTTATTAATTGGGTGATTGATGATTGGTCATCTTATTTGGGGCTTGGACCTTTTGGTGTTGATGTTGCCCCTTTTTTGGTTGTTTGTGTTAAATGATTACTACGTATTCTATTTGTATTAATTTATATTGCATGCATTTTTATCTACTCCTTGCTAAAATAATTAAAGAAGTGCTATTATTAATAAAAAACAATCATGGACCATAATCATCACATAACCCTAAAAGGCTATATTTCTGTGAATCATAAATCACAATTTTTATAATAAGCTAAAATACAAATAAATAATATTAAACAAAATTATAAAAAAAATAATGTAAACTGATGCAGAACTTAAATATAATAAACAAATTTTACATCATGTATAATACAATTATATTAACAATAATTAATAACAAGCACTATTAGCATACTTAATCAACCATAATAAACATCAATTACATGAATTTTTTTTAAAAAAAATAGCACATGAATATGATTAAAACAATCACATCAATTACATAAATTTTAATTTTTAAAAATAAGATACTATAAATATAAACACAATTAAACAAAAATATAAAATATAAATAATTTAAACTAATTTAAATTTAAATATAATTAACAAATTTTATATCACAAATAATACAATTACATTAACAATATTTAAAAAAAAAACAATTCAAGTTATAAGTAACATGCTTAATCAACATCAATTGCATGAAAAAAAAATTGGATGTTAACCTTGCCGGCCGCAAAGAGGATGTTGATAGTGGCGTGGAATTGTTGCCAGTAAGGAGAGACCGTGTAAAACCCACGATTCGAGTTAGGGTTTTATATTTAGAACCAATCAGTTCGACTGCTATTTCGAGTCGAGTATGTTTCAGAACACATGTACTGAGCCGACGCCAGTCGCATGTATGAGCTATGAGGGGTCATGCGTACCCAAGTATATAATGATAATGTCATAAATACAGCAGAAAAGAATGAGTTATCAAAATATATAAAAGTATGAAGTTTTTTTTTTTATGTTATTATTCAGTTTGATCATAGAATTAGTTTGTTTGGACGGATTTATTCGGTCACGTGGATCATTTTTTTAAAATTTTCTAAAATATGTATATGGATATTTTCTAAGATGTTGGTACTTATCCGCTGATGACATAATGTCTCAAAGAAGAAGTCTCGCTCGTTCCAAAACTGCCGGAGGAAGAATAGCCAAAAGAAGAGGTAGGCTCGTTCCAAAACTGCCGGAGGAAATCTCTCCTCCAAGAGTTATCCGAATTCTATAAAAAGCCCGGTGATGTTGAAGCAAAGGGGGGGCTCGTACGCTAAAGAAAAAAAAAGGCTTTTGTAGAGAAGAGAAAAGAGAAGAAAGAAGAAGGGGAGGAGCCCTTCGCCGGAGATCTATCTCCTGCGACTTCCTATCTCAACCAACCAGTGCATGATACATCTGCCTTCTGAGTCATCAAAGAAGAAATTATCAAGAGTTTTCCTTATTGCCACGCTACGGCCGATCTACCAGAAAGCCCAGGTTGCACCAAGTTGCCGCCTTTGCCAATCCTTGCCAGAGTTGTTGCCGTCATCATACAATGGAAGGTCTACCACATTGCTGGTCGTCGTAGGAAAGCCCTGCCCACCGCCACCGTCCAGGAAGGAAGCCG